>CAUYLG010001019.1:0-22574 GCA_963573385.1 Cacajao melanocephalus | reverse complement strand
AATTCAGAAACTAACTCAGAACCGCACAGCTTCATGGAAACTGAACAACTGCCTCTTTAATGTTGACTAGATAAACAATGAAATGAAGGCAGAAATAAAGATGTTCTTCGAAACCAACGAGATCGAAGACACAACATACCAGAGTCTCTGGGACACATTTATAGCAGTGTCTAGAGGAAAATATATAGCAATAAGTGCCCACATGAGAAGCAAGGAGAGATCTAAAATTGAGACCCTATCATCAAAATTGAAAGAGCTAAAGGAGCAAGATAAAAAAAACTCAAAACCTAGCAGAAGACAAGAAATAACCAAGATCAGAGCAGAACTGAAGGAGATAGATAGAGACACAAAAAACTCTTCAAAAAATCAATAAATCCAAGAGCTGGTTTTTCAAAAAGATCAACAAGATAGACAGACCACTAGCCAGATTAATAAAAAAGAAAGAGAATACCCAGATAGATGCAATAAAAAACGATACAGGGGATATCACCACAGATTTCACAGAAATTCAAAACATCATCAGAGATTATTACAAACAACTCTATGCACATAAAATAGTAAACCTGGAAGAAATGGATAAATTCTTGGACACTTGCCTCCTCCCAAGCCTAAACCAGGAAGAAGTTGAAAACCTGAACAGACCAATAACAAGGGCTGAAGTTGAGGCAGCAATTAAGAACCTACCACCCAAAAAAAGTCCAGGTCCAGATGGGTTCACAGCCGAATTCTACCAGACATACAAAGAGGAGCTGGTACCATTCCTTCTGAAACTATTCCAAATAATCCAAAAAGAGGGAATCCTTCCCAAATTATTTTATGAGACCAACATCATCCTGATACCAAAACCCAGCAGAGACTCAGCAAGAAAAGAAAACTTCAGGCCATTATCCATGATGAACATAGATGCAAAAATCTTCAATAAAATACTGGCAAACCAATTGCAACAGCACATCAAAAAGCTTATCCATCACTATCAAGTAGGCTTCATCCCGAGGATGCAAGGCTTGTTCAACATACGCAAGTCTATAAACGTAATTCACCACATAAACAGAAACAAAGGCAAAAACCACATGATTATCTCAATAGATGCAGAGAAGGCCTTTGACAAAATTCAACAACCCTTTATGCTAAAAACCCTCAATAAACTAGATATTGATGGAACTTATCTCAAAATAATAAAAGCTATTTACAACAAACCCACAGCCAATATCATACTGAATGGGCAAAAACTGGAAGCATGCCCTTTGAAATCTGGCACTAGACAAGGTTGCCCTCTCTCACCACTCCTATTCAATATAGTATTGGAAGTTCTAGCCAGAGCAATCAGGCAAGAAAAAGAAATAAAGAGTATTCAAATAGGAAAGGAGGAAGTCAAATTGTCTCTATTTGTAGATGACATGATTGTATATTTACAAGACCGCATCATCTCTTCCCAAAATCTGAAACTGACAAGCAACTTCAGCAAAGTCTCAGGATACAAAATCAATGGCAAAAATCACAAGCATTCCTATACACCAATAACAGACTTAAAGAGAGCCAAATCAAGAACGAACTGCCATTCACAATTGTGACAAAGAGAATAAAATACCTAGGAATACATCCAACTCCATGTTCTTTTTGCTGTATCAATCTGTTTGGTCTCAGAGGAGTCAACCTGACATTCCTAAAGAGTTTTGAATGAAGATGACCTCTGACCGGTACCAAAGTCTCCACGCACCAGGGACCAGAACCCATAGTCTAAGGCTCATCGTGTATGAAGAATTACAATTTATATCATCCTCTGGCTTTCTAGGGGGACTCCATATTTCTCTTTGGGGCATGCGTATGTGTGTGTGTGTGTGTGTGTGTATATATATATATATTTAATGAAGGTATATATGTGTGTGTGTATATATATATATATATATATATATATATTTAATGAAGGTATTATGGGAACATCAGAGTTTGGAAATCAGACAACTTTGGATTTGAATCCCAGATATGCAATTTGCTTACTATGTATGTTTCAGCAATTGACTTAAACATGGATGCACTTTAGTTTTATCACATATGAAATGGACAAAATTTGCCAGTTTGTTCAGGGGCTAAGCTTAGGCATCTTTCCCATAGTAGGTCCTCAATAAACGTTAGCTCCTTCTTACTTCTTATCACAAGGGCACTGCTATCTGCAAAATGAACCTTCATGCACAAAAGTTAGAGAACAACAACAATAACAAAAGCTTCTTCCAGGCATGAATTTTGTTTCCCTTAAGAATAACAAAATACTGGTTGGGTGCAGTGGCTCATGCCTATAATCCCAGCACTTTGGGAGGCCAAAGTGGGCAGATCACCTGAGCTCAAGAGTTCGAGACCAGCCTGACCAACATGGTGAAATCCCGTCTATACTAAAAATACAAAAATTAGCCGGGCGTGGTGGCAGATGCCTGTAATCCCAGCTACTTAGGAGGTTGAGGCAGGAGAATCGCTTGAACCCAGGAGGCAGAGGTTGCAGTGAGCCAAGATCACACCACTGCACTCCAGCCTGGGTGACAGCACAAGACCCTGTCTCAAAAAAAAAAAAAATGGGGGGGGGTAACAAAATATTGTCTTTATTACAAACATATATTGCACCCCTCTTTTTCTCATCTTTCTTACCCCAAATTTATCTTTACCCTCTGTATTAGTTCTTGCACTACTATAATGATATACCTGAGACTGGGTAGTTTATAATGAAAAGGGATTTAATTGATGCACAGTTCTATTAGCTATACAGGAGGCATAACTGGGGAAGCCTCAGGAAACTTGCAATCATGGCAGAAAGTGGAGAGGAAAGAGGCACATCTTCAAGTAGCTGGCAGGAAAATAAGAGATAGGGGAAGGTGCTACACACTTTTACAACCAAATCTTGTGAGAAGTCACTCACTATCACAAGGACAGCAAGGAAGAAGTCTGCTCCCATGATTAAATCACCTTCTACCTGGCCCCTCCTCCAACTCTGTGAATTACAGTTTGTCATGGAATTTGGGGGCGACATAGAACCAAACCATATCACCTTCCTAATTTCCTCATGAATTTATGTGGCACCTCAACTACTACTCTGCAGTATTTCTGCCAAGACTGGACAAAGGGCAACATAAGTGAGGTACTAGATAAGAATCCCATTTCCTCTGCATCCTTAATCTTGCTATAATGTTACCCTAAGGGTTGAATTCCAACAACAGGGAAAGAAGATAGAAAAGAATATTTTTTATTGATCTCTTCCTTCGCAATTTTCTTTCTTCCTTCAGTTTGGCAGCAGTCATGTCAAGGGTACCGGTGGAAAAATAAACGGCTTCTCTCTGTGATCTGTGTTTTATAATGTCTCTATACTCCTCTTTCTTCCTCCCTTTTTACTAGATTCCCAGAAGAAAAGCAAAGGTGACAGATTAGTATACTGATCTGTGTGTCAAACATACAAAATAATAATGGTTCCGTGTAGACTATAATAATAATAATAGTAATAGCAACAATAATGGCCAGCAATTTTCAAGCTTTTAGAATGTGTCAGGTATTATTCTAAGGGCCTTACACCCATTAACTCATTGAATCTTCACACAAATCCTATTGAATAGGCACTAGTATTATGCCTATTTTATAGAAAAGAAAAAATCTCTCTGACTATAACGTTGAATTTATCTGTTTCTTCTTGTAATTCTATCAGATTTTGACTCATGTATTTTGATGCTGTTTTTAGGTACATATACATTAAGGATTGTGTCTTAGTCCATTCAGGCTGCTATAACAATAACAAAAAAAAAACATACATTGGATGGTTTATAAGCAGGCATTAATCTCAAAATTCTGGAGACTGGGAAGTCCACAATCACGGTGCTGGTAAATTCAGTGTTTGGAGAAGGTCACTTCCTGGTTTGTTGGCCCCCTGCCTTTTAGCTTGTCCTCAAGTGGTAGAAGGGGAAAGGAATCTTACTAAGATCTTCTTATAAGGCCAGTAATCTCATTTATAAAGGCCTAGTCCTCCTGACCTAATCACCCACCTCGGCCATACTTCCTAGTACCCTCTAATTTTGGGATTAAGATTACAACATTTAAATTGTGTGCTGGGAGGAGAGTGGAGTAGGGACACAAACATTCAAACCATAGCAGGTTGTTACATCTTCCTGGATAATTGACTCCATTATCATTATATAATTCTTCAATTTATCCATGGTACCTTACCTTGCCCTGTTTGCTCTCTCTGAAATTAAGAGATAGTCCCACTTTCATTTGATTAGTGGTAGTGTGGAATATCTTTCTATATCTCTTTACTTTTAACCTACAAGTCTCTATATTTAAAGTGAGTTTCTTGTAAAAAGCATATGTGAGTTTCTTGTAAAAAGTATATGGCGGGGTTTTGGTTTTTGATACACTATGACAATATCTGTCTTTTAATTGCTATATTTAGGCCATTGATGTTTAAGTGATTATTGATACAGGTGTGTAACATTGAACACATTTGAAATTTTTCTATTTGTTGCCCATGTTCTGTTTCTATTTTTCCCCCACGTTTTCTGCCTTTTGTAGTTATAACTAAATATTTATATGATTTCTTTTCTCTCCTTTATTAATATATCAGTTATATTCCTTATTAATCTTTTCTTAGTGGTTTCCTTAAAGTTGCAATATATGTTTACAACCAATCCAGGTCCACTTTCAAATAACACTATATCATTTCATGGACAGTGAGAGTAACTTAAAATAATAAAATAATCCTAATTCCTCCTTCCTGTCCTTTGCAACATTGCTATCATTTATTTTACTTATACATAATTATATAAATACATAAGTATATATACTTAAATACATTGTTGCTATTATTTTTAAAGAAACCATTATATGTTATTTCAATTAAAATAAGAAAAACAAAAGCTTTTATTTTACTTCTACTTATTCATTCTCTAATTTCTTTACGTAGATCCAAATGACTGACCTATATGTTTTCCTTCTTTCTGAATAACTTTTAACATTTCTTTGAAAGCAAGTCTTTTGGCAACAAATTCTCTCAATTTTTGTTTGTTTAAGAAAGTCTTTATTTCTCCTTCACTTGTGAAGGATATTTTATAGGGTACAAAATTCTAGGTTGGTGGAGTTGTTTTTCTACCAACATTTTAAATATTTCACACCACTCTCTTCTTGTTTGCCTGGTTTCTGAGAAGTCAACTGTATTCTTGTCTTTGATCCAATATAAGTGTTTTTTGTTTCTTATGGCTTGTTTCAGGACTCTTTTCTTATCTATGATTTTCTGCAGTTTGAAAATGGTATGCCTATGTGTATTTTTGTTTTCATTTTTTTGTTTTTGGCTTTTATCTTGATTGGTTCTCCAAGCTTACTGGATATGTGGTTTGGTGTCTGACATTAATTTGGGGAAATTATCAGTTATTATTCTGTCACACATTTCTTCTGTCCCTGTCTCTCTTTATTTTCCTTCTGATATCCTCATTATGTGTATGTTATATCTCTCGTAGTTGTCCCACAGTTCTTGGATATTCTGTTCTGGGGATTGTTTTTCAGTATTTTTTTTTCTTTTTTCTTTTTTAGTTTTGGAAGTGCCTATTCCATACCCTCAAGCTCAGAGATTCTTTCCTCAGCTGCATCCAGTCTATTAATATGCCCATCACAGGCATTCTTTATTTCTGTTGCAGTCTCTTTGGTCTCTAGCATTTCTTTTTAATGCTTTCTTAGAATTTCCATCTCTCTGCTTACACTATCTATCTGTTCTTTCATGTTATCTACTTTTTCCATTAAAGCTCTTAGCACAATAATAATTGTTCCAAAAAAAAATCCTGATCTGATAATGCCACAATTCCTACTATATTTGAATTTTGTTCTGATGTTTGTTCAATCTCTTCAAACTGTATGTTTTGCCAGTAATATCCTTGTAATATTTCATTAAAGGATGAACATAGTCTACTGGGTTGGAGAAACTACAATAAATTGGCCCTGAATAATGTAGTGGTAAGGTATGTGTTTGAAGGTGGGGTGTGAAGTGTCTATAGCTTTATGATTAGCTTTGTCATTTGGTGAACCTGTGCCCCTAGATTGTGAACTTCGCCAGTACTTCTCAGCTTCTTCCCCCTTAGATAGGATGAAACAGTAGTGAGAGTTGAGTATCTCCCTTTCCTCACATAAAAGGCTAGAGGGGGCTGGAATTGGGTATTTTCCTTCCCACAAGTAGGTTAGGTTCTGAAATAACCCCAGCAGGTTAGACACTAGTAAAATATTGCAGTTTCTCATAAGGACATGCCTTGTGAAGAAGAACAAAATTCATTGGTGTATTTTGGAATAGTTCTTTTTCTGGAACATGAGGGGATTTTTCTGATATTCTTCATGAAGACCCAATAGAACTCCAAAAGGTAAAAACTCACAAAAATCTAAGTGTAGCCCTATGACTGAAGTTTTTAACTTTCAGAGTTGTCCACTCTGAGCTTCCAGAATTTCACCAATTGTAATTTATGTTTTCTTACTATGGCATTTGTTCTTGTGGAGGTTTCTGCTTTGGGGTTTCTGCTCTAGAACCTGTGATTCTCTTTGTCTGTCTCTGTCTCCAGTTTTGGGGGTGGCAATTTATCCTGTGACCTCACTTCTCTGATGAACCTAAAACCTAAGAATAATGGTTGATTTTCCCATTTATTCAGCTCTTTACATGTTGATAGGAAGGAGTTACAACCTCCAAGCTCCTTGCATGTTAGACAAATCACCAGAAGTGGTAGAAATTAAAATAAACAGAGGAAACAGTGCCGCAATGTACATACAAGTGCATGTGTCTTTATACCAGTAATGGGATTGCTGGGTCAAATGGAATTTCTATTTCTAGGTCCTGGAGGAATCGCCACACTGTCTTCCACAATGGTTGAACTAATTTACATTCCCACCAACTGTAGAAGTGTTCCTATTTCTCCACATCCTCTCCAGCATCTGTTGTCTCCAGATTTTTTAATGATCGCCATTCTAACTGGCATGAGAGGGTAGCTCAGTGTGGTTTTGGTTTGCATTTCTGTAATGACCAGTGATGATGAGCATTTTTTCATATGTTTATTGGCCTCATGTCTTCTTTTAAAAAGTGTCTGTTCATCCATCGCCCACTTTTGAATGGGGTTGTTTGTTTTTTTCTTGAAAGTCTGTTTTAGTTCTTTGTAGATTCTGGATATTAACCCTTTGTCAGATGGGTAGATTGCAAAAATTTTTCCCCATTCTGTTGGTTGCCAGTTCACTCTACTGATTGTTCCTTTTGCTCTACAGAAGCTCTGAAGTTTAATTAGTTCCCATTTGTCTATTTTGGCTTTTGTTGCCAATGCTTTTGGTGCTTTAGTCATGAAGTCCTTGCCTATGCCTATGTCCTGAATGGTTTTGCCTAGGTTTTCTTCTAGGGTTTTTATGGTGTTAGGTCTTATGTTTAAGTCTTTAATCTATCTGGAGTTAATTTTAGTGTATGGTGTCAGGAAGGGGTACAGTTTCTATTTTCTGCATGTGGCTAGCCAGTTATCCCAACACCATTCATTAAACAGGGAATCCTTTCCCCACTGCTTGTTTTGTCCTTTGTAGGGATGTGGATGAATCTGGAAACCATCATTCTCAGCAAACTGACAAAAGAACAGAAAATTAAACACCGCATGTTCTCACTCATAGGCCGGTGTTAAACAATAAGAAGACATGGACACAGGGAGGGGAGCATCACACACTGGAGTCTGTTGGGGGGGACTAGGGGAGGGACAGCAGAGGGTAAGGAGGTTGGGGAAGGATAACATGGGGAGAAATGCCACATATAGGTGGTGGGGGGATGGAGGCAGCAAACCACATTGCCATGTATGTACCTATGCAATAATCCCACATGATCTGCTCATGTACCCCAGAACCTGAAGTGCAATTAAATATATATATTTAAAAAAATAAATAAATAAAATAAACAGAGCAATGTTAAGAACATATCTAAGGTTACACATGTAAAAGGGTTACACTGACTCAAAACTAGTGTCAGATCCCACTCTCAACCACTACCCTAAGCTGATCTCAGACCACTCTGCTTTACTTAAGAAGTGTATATTTGTTATGTGTGAGCTCTAGAGCTAGATTCTTTAGGTATGAATCTAGTTCCATCACTTTTATTAGTTGTATGACTTTTGCATATGATTGTTGTGGGTATTAAGTGAGTTGGTTTCTGAAATGCACTTACAACAGTGACTAGAAGTGAGAAAGCACTCACTAAATGGTGGCAGCTTTTGGTACTGCATGAAAGAGCCAGCATTCTCATCCCTTAAATACCATGAAAAATGCGCAAATGTGGTATGGTGAATTTGTGGCATCTCTTCTGGAAATTTGGGTGGAAGAGATCTTCAAAGCATCTGTTTTCATGAAATGCTGCACCCTATATAGTTTCTTGCTCTTCAAAGTCCGATACATTAAACCAACAACATTGGCGTCTCCTGGGAGCTAGTAAAAAATGAAAATTCTCAAGTCCCATTCCAGACCATTTGAATCAGAATCTGCATTTTAACAACATTGCCAGGTGATTAATTGATGCATTTTAGTTTAAGACTCTGATATAGCATAGCGGTTAAGAGCATAGGCTTTGAATTCAGACTCATTTATAAGCTCTTTAATCTTTGAGCAGTTTCCTTAGCTGTCTGTGCTTGATTTCCTCCGCTATAAAATTGGAATAATAATAATACCTCTCTCACAGGGCTGTTGAGAACATTGGCGCACAGTAGGTGATCAGTAAACAAATGTTATAGCTACATTGCTACCATTATCATTAAAGTGTCAAGGTTGAAACAGGCCAGGTGAAAACCTGTCCCCATGAAGTGGGCATGTGGAGGAGAGAGGACACTTGAGGATGGATCAAGTCTGGAGGGTCACAGCCCAGATACTTTATTCAACTACAGTGGAGAGCAGAGTATTATCACAAGGAATGCTTAGATCACATGTGAAACAAAAACAGCGTAAAGTTGAAATTGTGAGGCCAAGACATCAGGACAAGAACAAGCGGAAGATTAGAAGGAAGGAAAAAGAGAGAACTGAGTAGGGAGTGTGACTCCTGGTTCAGAGAGAAAACCTAGTCTCCAGCACTGGTACAACCATGTATGATTGTGTTCTGATGCACTTGGATCACATGGCCAGAATAATAAAGGGAGCTCCTTAAAGGTACTGTATGGGCTCCACCAGCACCACTCCCAAATGCCACACACTTGGTTTAGAACACCCCCAAGGACATCGATCCATCTTATCTACTGTATGCTTAATACATCCCAGGAACAATGATCTAAAGCAAGGGTTCACTGGCTGCAAGAGGAGGAATTCATTCCATATTAACATACATTTACTCTTCCATTTCTGCTTTAGAGTGCATGAGAATTGACCATCATTAAACAGAAACACTTTTTGAGTATGCAATCTAAGGAGCTATTTTTCCCCGACCTGGTGGGCTGAAAAATATTTATTCTCCCTGAAGGATGGAATGGTAACCTCCCTGGTTTAGCTTCTTGCAATAACACTCCCTAAGTGTTAATGTGCTATTAATATAGCAAAAAAAAAAGAAAGAAATCCCTTTAAATAGCAGCTTATGCTTCTTTTTGATTTCTCTCTTGCAAAAGCTGATTTACTGTGTGTTTCTTCCATCTGGCAGGAAGCTAATCTGAATATGAATCAATCCTTGCAAAAATAACTGCAGGAAATTTTAGACATTCATAACTTTCCACAATTTTTTTTCTTTAACAATAGCATTTTTGTCATTCTTTCAGTTGTGCAAAGTTTTTCAATTGAAATGAAGTATGACTATTTAAGGAATTCTGCCACCTCATCCTGAATGCCTCCTTTACTGTTATAGATTCACATTGCTCATCTTCCAGATATTTGCACATAAATACGTAATTGCTGCTATCCCAAAAAGTTTTAATCATGAGGGGAAAACAGATTAATGTGATGTTCCCAACTGGATAAGCAAAATAACAAAAAAGATGATTCTCAAATATCTAATTCTTCTTTCCATGTAGTATATTTTGTAATAATGATGTTTTCTTCTAACACTGGCTGTACCAATTACTATTTCTGGAGCTGCTAAACAAAATGGGACAAGAAAAAGCTATCTTATAAATCTAGACTGGAGTCTTTAACAGACAATGTGGCATTTTCAAAATCATTGGTTCTCAACCTTTGCCACATTGTGGCACACCTTAAACATAATGTTTATACAGCATACTGAGGTAAATAGATGAGGCTGCTTGGGCAGCAAATGACTAGCCCATGGACTCCAGCTGCCCTAGGTCCCATCAGACCACCCCAAGGCTTGGGGAGTAAATAAATACCGCATTATACCCACAGCCATTTTCAGCAAGTACACAACCTGTGCTCATGGTAAGTTCCTCTGAACTTAAAATTGGTGAAGGAAAATGTGTACCATTAGAAAATTGAAGTCACATCATCCAGACTAATGCATGAGTGTCTTTGGCAGAATTTCCAGACAAAGGCTATATGGCCAAGATACTCCACTTTATACTAACTTGTCCAATATGACTGACTAACCCAGCATTTTCCAAACTGTGTTTCATAGAATGCTAGTATTCCATGAGATATTATTAGACACTAAAGAAATTTTCTGGCCAGGCACAGTGGCTCACGCCTGTAATCCCAGCACTTTGAGAGGCTGAGGTGGACGGATTGACTAAGCTCAGGAGTTCAAGACCAGCCTGGGCAACATGGTGGAACTCCGTCTCTACTAAAATACAAAAGATTAGCTGGGTGTAGTGGTATGTGCGTGTAATCTCAGCTACTTGGGAGGTTGAGGTAGGAGAACTTCTGGAACCCGGGACGCAGAGGTTGCAGTGAGCCAAGATCATACCACTGCACTCCAACCTGGGCAACAAGAGCAAGACTCTGTCAAAAAACAAAACAAAACAAAAAACAAACAAAGAAAAACAAGAAATGTCCCTCCTGTAGTCAAATAATTTTGAGCTTTAGTGAGTGAAACGTATTTCATTACTGTTAAGACTTTCTGATCTCTTTCACATCCTAATGTGATTTGTGAATTTCCAAAAAAATAAGATACAGCTGATTGGCAATGTAAGGTTGTGCAGATTGTGCACTGTACAACTCTAGAGGTAAATGTTCACATTGTAGCCTATTATATGACACTCATTTACGCAGTGTACAACCTCTATATGGCAGCACTAGAATATAACATGCAATATTTTCCATATCTATTTGACCATGGGAGATTTTCCAGAATACCTGTTAATCTCTACTAGAGCACGTTTGTTTCTATATGAACTCCACTGATCATCTTGTTTGTTTTGCTACCTTTCCAGCATTCTAAGTTCTAGGTAACTCCACTCCTTCTTTTTCCCAGTTTGTGCTTTCTCTCATCCCTGTGAGGAAAGAACATGGTCTTTGATGTCAACCCAGCCTGAGTTCAATACCAGCTCTGCCACTTATTTACCAGCTCTGGGCCTTGGTGCTATCTGCAAAATAGAAATAGTATCATGCACATTACAGGGTGGTTATGTGGATTAAATGAGCAACCATATGTAAAGGCTCAGTACAGACCCAGACACAGAGTAATACATGTTGATTGTCCCTTATCTTAAATGCTTATGACCAGAAGTGTTTCAAATTTTTGATTTTTTTGGATTTTGGAATATTTCTATTACATTTACCAGTTGAGCATACCTAATTCAAATATCTGAAATTCAAAAAGCATTTTCTTTGAGCATCATGTTGGTACTCAAAAAGTTTCAGAGTTTGGAGCATTTCAGATTTGATCTGTGTTAGAAGCAAATTTTCTGTGCCACAAAAGAAATAACAAATAGCACTTGAACACACATTTTCTCAGCAAGGCAATTTTTACTTCTATGAATGGGTAACTCTCACAGATGGAGCAATGGCAAGTGCACATCAGACAAAGGAGAGCAGGGGTTTTTAATTCCTAACGCAGTTGGCCTTAGCTGCTGTGTCATTCCCCTGTTGGTTGGGGTTGGACTGCACAGTCTAAGCTAAATGCAATTAGCTAATTTGAAGGGTGCAGGGAGGGAGTTACACTGGCAAGAAGGAGAGTTTCAGTGGGAGGAACTATTGTGGCAGGAGAGGTAATTTGCAGAGTGAGTGCAGTGGGCTGTATAGACAAGGACTGTCAGGGAAGTTGCTTACTGAGACCAGGGCAGGAAGACCCAGAGAATGAGGAAGTATCGCCTTGAAAGCAGGGAACAAAGAACAAGAAAAGTTAAACAAGCTAAGCCTTTGAAGAAGAATTTCTTACTGTATTTAACAATATGTTCAGCCTGTATACAACAAATGTTCCTCTTCATCATCAGTGCTTTTGCTAAAGTTCCCACTGCCTGCAACACGTTTCTGTGCTCAGTCTTTCCTTAAAGGAATATCTCATCTACAAAGGCTTCCTGATGCAGCTCCTCCCTTCTTCAAACCTCTGTAACATTTTGTAGTTCATTCAAAGGTATATTCTAGCATATTATTTATGATAGAATAATTTTGACCAATTTTTCATCTCCCTTGCTTGAGTGTGAAATCTTGAGGGCAGCAACATTGCCTTGTTCACCTTTGATCCTTAACAGAACCTAGGATATCTTATGTACTCAGTAGCTGTTTGTATAATCTAGTGAAATAAAAATAATAAAGTAGCTGGCAGGTAGCCACAATATTTTTCACTGAGGAGGTGATGATAATAGCTCTTCTGGGCTGACTGGATGCACATTATAGTCTGGGCAAAAATTTGTCTACTGGTTTGCATAGACAGTCACAGCAAATCATAAAGATATATCTTACATAGCACAAAGAAGACATAGAGGTTTAAGTTGCACAAATATGTTGTACAATTAACATCTTCTATAAAATAAAGGCCTTGAAGCATAAAGTTGATGATCAATCTCATAATTGATTAAAAATTCAAAAATAAAGCAAATACTTTAGAAGAGAGTCGCAGACTCAAAGATAAATATATATAAAATCCCTGTTCCTTAAGTTCTGTTCAACTGCTAATCTATACTAAACAATAAGCTAACTAAACCTCTTTAGAAATTTCTATTAAGATGATGCATTTGCTTACATTGCAATATGTACTGTTTTGAGTATATTTAGACAGCACATTTTTATATCAATAAAATATGAATTATCTATACCCAGCATTATATTTTATTCAAGTTTTTATGCTAAAATGTTTTTAAATGAGATGTATATGTCCAAAATAAGTTGCATGTTGGCTTTTCAAAAAACAATTTTGTAATAAAGATGTAAGGTAAATTCAAACAACCTTATAAAGTGGGGCTACATTTATCAATAGGAATTAGATACTTTAGGAAGAAAATCCAAGATCAAGAACATCTTTTTAAATAATGTCAAAAGGATTTTTTTTACAAAAATTACCTAGTTAAGACATACAGTTATATTTCTTAACAAGTGTTTTGGCCCTTGACACCTTATTTGAAGAGCAATTAGAAAAGCACAAAATTATAATTGCTGAAGATGTTCATAACTTCCATAACAACTGATTAATTTCTATAACAGCATGATATCAAAATGCCCCCATACAATGTGTCAATAATAATAATGTATAAGCATTTGAATTGTTTTAATTTATACTTCCAAAGAGTTGCAGGCTTTATTCAAAAATTTAACAGTTATATTAGAAAATAGAGTGTGTGGACACAACCCTTAAAGCAAGCAAACAATTGATTATTAAAGTAGTCATTTCAGGACAAATAAAGAAAGATCCTATTGTAGTTGTTGCTGGGTTTTATCTTTATTAGCCAACATTTTATGGGCTTTTAATATTTGCCAGTCATTGTGCTAAATACTTTATACAAATCAATTGCCACATAGCAAATGAAAGTTGACATCAAAGAAGGATAAAGAGAATAGGCAGCCAGGCGCAGTGGCTCATGCCTGTAATCCCATCACTTAGGGAGGCCGAGGCAGGTGGATCACTGAAATCTGGAGTTCGAGACCACCCTGACCAACATGGAGAAACCCCATCTCTACTGAAAATACAAAATTAGCTGGACGTGGTGGTGCATGCCTGTAATCCCAGCTCCTTGGGAGGCTGAGGCAGGAGAATCACTTGAACCCACAAGGCAGAGGTTTCAGTGTGCTGAGATTGTGCCATTGCCCTCCAGCCTAGGCAACAAGAGCAAAAATCTCTGTCTCAAAAAAAAAAAAAAAAAAGAATAGGCAGAGTGAACTACATTTAGGAAGACAAGGTGGAAAAGAAAAAAGAGATAAAGGTAATCTGGCTAGCCTAATGAAAGATACCAAAGTGATGCTGACCAGGGTGAATTTATCTTGGCCCCTGGATCTGACCCTCAGCTCTGAAACTCTAGAAACTTTGGCTCATATACATAAGGTCTTTTACGCTGACTCACTGCACTATGGACTACACCATGGTAACCTCTGTGACCTGCATGTACACTCCAGATGAGTTCCTGAAACTAGAAAGTCTGAGGTAACTGGAAAACCAAAAAAAAGGAGAAGAGTGATCAACGCCTGCGGTGCCTAATTAACTTTGAGACATTCTTCTATTGTTCTTTATTCCCACCTCAACTGATAAGGCAACTGGACTTTGTAACCGACCTTGGTCAACCTTGTGACTCCATACCCTACAACCCCCTCACAGCTTGAAAAAACCGCCCTGAACTGTAACTTCCTAAACTTTCCACTGCCAACCCCAAACCTACAAAACCAACTCCGATCCCACTGCCCTCCACTGACTCTCTATTCAGACTCAGCCTGCCCACACCCAGGTGAATAAACAGCCATGTTGCTCACAGAAAGCCTGTTTGGGGGGTCTCTTCATTCAGAGTGCACATTTTAACAATATATTCCTTCACTGAAGGCAGGTCTTTGTAGGGAGTCAAATTCTAATGAGAAGACTCTTAATGAACTTGGAAGTTGAGCAAGAGAAAAAGGACAGTGTTCAGGGTGTAAACCCCAAATATCTGACAGAGGTCTCAGTTAATTTAGAAAGTTTACTCTGCCAAGGTTAAGAACACACCCATCAAGCAACCTCAGGAAGTCCTGAGACTTGTTCCCAAGGTGTTTTGGGGTACAGTTTGCTTTTATACATTTTAGCAAGACATAAGACTTCAATCAATATATGTAAGATGTACATTCATTCAGTCTGGTAAGGCAGGACAACTCGAAGCAGGGGCTTCCAGGTTAGAAATAGATAAGAGACAAAAGGTTGCATTCTTTTAAGTCCTTGTATTCAGCCTTCCACAGAATACACAATTTAGTCTGGCTCAATGAATCTACATTTTTTTTATATAGACAATAGGGTAGAGGAAGTAATCAGATAAGCATTTGTCTCAGGTGAGCCTTAGACAGAGAGAGAGAGAGAGAGAGAGAGAGAGAGAGAGAGAGAGAGATGACTTTGAATAAAATGGGAGGCAAGTTTGCCTTAAGCAGTTCCCAGCTTGACTTTTCCCTTTGGCTTAGTAATGCTGGGGTCCTAAAATTTATTTGCCTTTTACATTCCCCCCTTTTCTTTTTAAAATCTTTTGGAGAAAACATTTTAGAAGAGAAACAAGTCTTTTGTCTTAGGTTTAGTCTGATCTCACATGGCTAGGATGGTTTATTCCTACATGGGTAGATCCCACATTATGAGGAAAGCTCGTTTTTAGCAAGTTTTGAAGTCTCATGTTCTAATAAGAAAAAAAAAGGGACGGTGGAGGAAGGGAGAAAACAACAAACAAACAAAAAGAACAATCCTGGAAAAGAATATAGGCCATATTACGCTGAAGTCCATACATCAGTAGGCAGGTATGAAAGTGGCTTATGTATGTAAATAGGTTGCTGTTATTTTCTTCTGAAGTTTAAGTTGTTTAGCATCAGTTTGCAGGGCTTTAAGAAAGCACAGCTTAGTTTTCAGTGATTTCAAATTAGAAAAAATGGGAAAAGAATGAAAACATTATTTTGGAGACTTGTAGCCAGGACAAATTTTAGAATTCATTCCAAACTGTAGAAAATAATAAAAATTGAAAAACATTAAGCAGGATTAGAATCTAATAGCAGGTGTACTATAGCTTATTTTGAAACATAATTTTTCTCTCTCCAGTCTCTCATTTTTATTAAAAACAAACCATAGTAGGCTTCAGTCTTATACTTGACCTGATTATGGTATAAAGTGCATCAAGAGTAATCATTTTTCACACAGGCTTTTTAAATTGGCTTTTATGGAACTGTGATCTATAAGGAATCTTAGATAAGACTTTTTTCTTAAGCCAAGCCCAGCCATGGGTTTGTACCCTCAAATACCTATGAGTTGAGTAAATTACTTTTCTCTTGAGGTCACAAGATAACTGGGGGCTCCTAGGCCTTTTAGAAAGTGAAATTCTTCACTTACCACAGGTCAGGAACCCTATACAGGAACTGTGCAGTCAAGCTATGAGACCGGTTTTCCCAAGGGGCTTTTATTGGCTCTATAAGTCAAGCTCGATTCCTTGAAGGAAAGCACACCATCCCAGTCAAAGCCTTGATAAAACAACCAGTTTCTCCAACTGTGTCCTGTTGCAAAAGAAAATATTCTTGTTGCACTTATGCAAATAACTATATTGCCATAAGTTAAAAATAGTCACAAATAATTTTCCAGATTCCAGAGGAATTAGGTAGAGAGAAATATGCTCCAAATTTTGTTGACAGGAGTATACTTTACTCAATTGTTAAAAGCTCTAAGTAGCTTAAAAGGAAAGTTTTCTGTACTCTGAAAAACAGAATGAAGGATCAGAAACGTTTTAAGCAAAAAATTAAAAAGATTACTTCAGTGTTCTATAATATTAGTTCAGTTCATGCAGTTAACTCCTGTTCTGTTTGATATTCATGAACATTTCAGCTCTCTGTGAGAGTCTTGAAAGTTTTTTTCCTTTATTCTAATGTCATAATTTCCAAAGGTATTAGAAACCTGCATTTAACAGCACCTATCAAAGTTCTATAGCTAATTACAAACCACCTTTTGTAGAGGATAAAAACAAGACAACATTTGTCCGTGGATGACAAAAAGTCTTAGGATAGCAATTATTAAAACCACAATTGACATGGAAATTTTGGTTACTTCTGTAGCATACAACAATTTAATATAAAAATTATAATTAATAACATATACCAAGTTATATCAGAATTATAAGAGTTTCCCGTAATTTTGGAACACAAATCAAAAACATTTATACAAATACAGCCCAAAGAAAGTCAAACACCATTTTATATTTGACAATGCTTCTTATATGATTTTTATACCAAATAAGCCAAATATGTTCCTTTTGGACTTCAGAGGACTAATATCGAAAAATTGATGAATAACCAAGTTAGAATTTGACTTTGGAAAGTTTGTCAAATATGAAAAGTTTAAAATGCTTGATACCACGAAATAAGATCACAGGTCATTGTAAAGTAAGTCATTCATTTAACCAAAGCGATAACTCAAAGATTTCAAAACAAATGTGAAAATCTTTATTCTTTGAGAGAAGAGACTTAATATCCCAAACAATAAGTCCTAATAAAAACAGCATGAGGTAAATTAAATTTGGTGGGTTTTTGTTGAAATTTTATAAACAACCAATAAAAGTTTAATCATCTTGACTATAAAATATAATATCTATAAACCTTCTTGTAACCTTTATAATTTTGTATTAAGGAGTGGGTTAATGCACCAAGAAAACCTTGATAAACTAACACAGCAACCTAGAGGCTGGTTTTGCATTAACGTGCCTTTGATATTAATGGTTAATTCCTAGAGAAACTGAACTACTTTTCTCTAAATATCAGCCCTTACAATCTCACATGCCCACCTCTTCCACAATAGTCCTTGGGCCTTAAGGAGTTGAATAGTTTTAATTTCTGACCCTGCATCTCATGAACACAGTTTATTTTGATTAGCGTCTTCTACTGGGCCTGAAGATAAGGCTATAATTGCTGTCAGTGTTTAAGATATAGCAGGATTTGATTTCCTTTTTAGACCCAGGAGTCAAAGACCTGTAACTCAATGGCACAAGGATTTTAAAAGCACATACAGAAAGTTACACAGATGTAATAACCTTAAGTAAAAAAAAAAGTCATCTGTTTTTTCTTCTACACATTCCAAAATGCTATAATAATGACATAGGAATTATTTTGATAACATGTACAATCTTTTAGGCCAGTTACCAATAAGCAAAAGAAAAGACTATCTGCAGTGCACAGAATATTGGAAGAAAACATTTTTTTTTGGACCTTTAAGAAAAAATTTTTGGCCTGGCATGGTGGCTCATGCCTGTAATCCTAACACTTTGGGAGACTGAGGCAGGTGGATAACTTGAGGTCAAGAGTTCGAGACCAGGCTGGCCAACATGATGAAACCCTGTTTCTACTAAAAATACAAAATTTAGCTGGGCATGGTGGCAAGAGTCTGTAATCCCGGCTATTCAGGAGGCTGAGGCAGAAGAATCTCTTCAACCTGGAAGATGAAGGTTGCAGTGAGCCAAGGTTGTGCCACTGCACTCCAGCCTGGGTGACAGAGTGAGACTCCACCTCAAAAAAAAAATGTTTAGCATCACGCCACAACAAACAGTTAGAACACTTATATGAGCTGAAAATGAGTTGAATGAGAGAGTTTTTATTTTGTACCTTTTAAAAGGGGAGAGTAAACTGAAAATAGTGAGTTGTGATAAAAGTCAAACGTTGGGTTAAAAAAATTAAAATCTTATAATTTATTAAGAGTAAATCAAATCGTTAAGAAAATTTTCTTGATCTAATGAATTTTTTAGTGTGTTTTTATATCATAACCTAAATCTAGAAAGGCTATTATAAATAATTTCCCTTTAACTATAGACAACTTTATACAAATCATTTATGACAGCTTGTACTTCCTGTTTTATCTATTCGTCTTTCTTTTTTCCTTTGAGACAGAGTCTTGCTCTGTCATCCAGGCTAGAGTCATGCAGTGGCGCCATTTCGTCTCCCTGCAACCTTCACCTCCCACGTACAAGCAATTCTCTTGCCTCAGCCTCTCAAGTAGCTGGGATTACAGACATGCACCACAATGCCTGGCTAATTTTTGTATTTTTAATAGAGACGCGTTTTTTGCCATTTTGGCCAGGATGGTCTTGAATTCCTGACCTCAGCTGAGCCACCCGCCTTGGCCTCCCAAAGTGCTGGAATTACAAGCATGAGTCACCACTCCCAGCCTTCCTCTTTCTTGAATAACCATTTTATTTTAGAACAAAAATTTCCAATACAAGATTCTTTCTCAGTTAAAATTATTTTCCTTTAAACTTTTTTTGCCAAAAATGCCTCTTTATGGCTTCCTTTACATTGTTCCTATTCACTGATAACCTTTACCCAATTTCATAAATAACCTTTAAATAACTTTTAAATAAAATTATTTTCCTTTAAGGTCACATTTGATCACATTTGCTCATGCCTGTAATACCAGCATTTTGGGAGGCCGAGGTGGGTGGATCACGAGGAGTTCAAGACCAGCCTGAGCAACATGGTGAAATCTCATCTCTACTAAAAATACAAAAATTAGCAGGGCTTGGTGGTACACGCTTGTAATTTCAGCTACTAAGGAGGCTGAGAGAGGAAAATCACTTGAACTCGGGAGGCAGAGGCTGCAGTGAGCCAAGATTGCACCTCTTCACTCCAGCCTGGGCAACAGAGAGAGACTTTCTATTTTTTTTTTAATTGCATTTCTTTTCTTTTTTTTTTTTTTTTTTTTTTTTTCAGAAAAATGTTTTCCTGGCCAAAGTAGGCCCAGAAAAGAAAACAGGTAAAGCCACCTAGGACACAGGGAACTGGATATGCAAAGGCAAAGAGGGCAAAAAGTACAATGTGTTTCTGAAAGAGTAAAGATCTTGAATTGGTAGGAGCAAGAAATCCTGCAGGACAAGGTATGATGGAAGTTAGGGCTGCAATAGTAGGTAAGGCCAAAATGCAAAAGGCCTAGGACTGACTTACTTCATGCAATGAGGTGCTAGTATTTGCGTTTTTGTGCAGGACTGACTCACAAGACTCATCTGGAGGCTGTTTAGAAGGAGACAATGGTAAAGAAGGAAACAGAAGACTTGTACGTGGCCCAGGCGAAATGCTATGCAGATCTAAATTAACATCTGATTCAGAGTCAAACCCCTTTATAATCCTGTTTATCTGAGACAATGTGTTCTGAATTGAAAACTACTGATGTTATTAAATATTATATTTGGTATTCAATACTTGGTACTCAATACACTTGATAGTTGGCATTAGCCCATATGCTAAAGCAAACACTGTAATGCAACTGTGTCATATTTAGTACAAATCAGAAACAAAATGAGAAAGAAATATTAAGTATAAATGATCCAAAAATTTTTATAAACTTTTATTTAAAAGCATAATCTTATTCCCAACATTAAGAAATAGTATTGCAGGCTGAACGTGGTGGCTCATGCCTGTAATTTCAGCACTTTGGGAGGCCGAGGCGGGCAGATCACCTGAGTTCAGAAGTTTGAGACCAGCCTGACCAACATGGAGAAACTCCCGTCTCTACTAAAAATACAAAATTACCTGGGTGTGGTCGTGCATGTCTGTAATCCCAGCTACATGGGAGGGTGAGGCAGAAGAATTACTGGAAACCAGGAGGCAGAAGTTGCGATGAGCCAAGATGGCACCATTGTACTCTAGCCTGAGCAAAAAAAAAAAAAAAAAAAAAAATACAAGAAATAGTATTGCATTCATTAGGAGTAGGCTTCCCCCCCCACCTAATGGTCCATTCTCTGTTACCATGGAGATAGTTACCTAATTCATTTCATTCTTCTTTAAACCCTTTAACACATATTTTTAAAAATTTTATTGAGAGATCACTGATTAATTTCCAACAATGTATAAAATGAAAATAGACAAAACTTCCCTGTTAAATTGTTTGCCAAATAAAAATGCTTGAGCATGTACTATGTTAATCAAAATTTTAAGACTGTCATTATGAAGTATTTTTCAACACAAAAATGCTAAAATTATTATTTTAAGAGTACATTCCACAATATTTTGTATATAATTGTATAGGAATGACTATTAGAAATATTCAAATAAAGAATAGACAAAGAAAGTTTCCCATGCATGTGTCTGTCAATAGTTGTTTTGTATGTTTAATAACACAGTGAACAGGAAAATAATAAAGCAAGTGAGAAGTAATAACAAAATAAGGCAATGTCTATAGAGACACATCAATTTGTGAGGGAGAGCATTGCTTCAGGCAATTACTATTGATTGTGTTCAACTGCTGTCTCCTAGCCTCATAGGTAGGCACAGAAAAAATTTATGATTTTTAAAAACAAATTTTAGAATAAGGATAATGGTCCCTGCATTAGAACACAGGTCACTTCATTCCCACTCACATACAAAGTGTTGTAAGAAACCACGCACGCATACACAGATTTAACCTCATTTTTAGAAGTCAGAAAAATTATATAAAAATGTTTATAGTAACTTTATTCACAATAGCCAAAAACTGGAAACAGCCCTGGTGTTTATTAATAGGAGAATGACTAAAAAAACAAATGTCATATCCATACAATGGAATACTAAAGGGATGAACTATTGACCAACAATATGGATACATTTCAAAATCATACTGAGAGAAATAATTCAGACATAGAAGAGTACATACCCTGTGATTCCATCCCTTTGGGGTTCCACAAAAGGTAAAATTAATCTATAGCAGAAAAAAAATCAGAATATTTGTGCCCAGGAGTGGAGACCTAGAGGAGGTAGAGGAGGGGATTTACTGGGAAAAAGGTATTAAGGGACTTTTGGGGACAGTGGAAGTATATTATATGCTGAAGGGGTTAAGATTATACAGAAATAGTAATTTTGCAAAAATTAGTAAATTTATGTATTTAATTGTACACATTTTTACATAAAATGAAAAAATTTAAATATCGAATTCTTAATTAAGTATATTGCTATCTAAAATGCATTAAAAATAAGAGGAACTGAGTCATGGATAAAGGGATGGGCCAGTTAATAGGTATGTGATAAAATAACTATAACAAAATGTTAATGGTAGAATCTGGGTAAAGGGTGTGCCAGTAATTTATTGCCTTATAGTTCCAACCCCACTCTTCTTGGCCCAATTTTGTGATTCTGCTCTGGACTCGGTAACTCAGTCTCTCCTTTGCCAACAGGATCCTTGTTGTCTTTCTCTGACAATAGTGGGTCCTGGAGGGTGACTGCAAGCCTGGATGTGAAATAAAGACCTTCCTTTTTTTTCCTCTTGGTAATTTGTGTCTGCAGCAGTGAGTATTTCAAATACAGCTGATTCCTGTAGTGTCTACTATGGTGGCAAGTAGTTCTTGCTTCCAGCAACTTCCTTTTTTACCATAGTCATGTTTCTGGGGCATCTTCTTCTTTATCCACACCAGCTGAAGTTATCCTCTTTTTCACAGTCACAACTTCTCAAATATCTGAATCTCAGCTTGTAGGAAGCTCAGCTTCCTTTTTTTTTTTTTTTTTTTTTTTTATTTAATAAACCGAGTATTTCCCAGTAACCCACGGAGGATTGAAATTTCGCAATAAAAACAAAAAGCAAAAAAAACCAACCGAGTTAAAAAAAATTT
>CAUYLG010001016.1:0-11266 GCA_963573385.1 Cacajao melanocephalus | reverse complement strand
CACAATTATTGGCATAATAGAGGTTTTTAATACCCATTTTTAGACTGCATTCTAGCCTGGGCAATAGAACAAGAATCCCGTTCTCTCTCCCTCTTTCTCTTCCTCTTTCTTTCTCTCTTACATTCTTTTTTTTTTCTTTCTTTCACTCTCACTTTCTTTCCTCTATTTTTTTTCTTTCAAAAAATAAAAAAATAAAAAAATTTAAAAAAAAAAAGAAAAAATATATATGTATGTAATAGCAGCCATGAAAATTAAAACAAAAAACAATCAAATGTTATTGCTTGAGAAGAAATTAGGTAGATCTTTCAAACTTCTATATGCTATAATATTTAAGGCAGAAGTATTGATGAAGTCCAGAGAGTTATAAGCGACATTGTCTGCAGAAGATAAACCACAAGAAAGTATTTTTCCCATCACCTCCCTGTTCTTTTCTGTGCCTACTGTGAATCTGAACTGGTTGCAGAGGGCAACAGACAATCCCAGACTATCTCTGCTGCCTTCAGTGTAACCAGTTGTCTGGCTCACCTCCTTGCCACTCTTCTTGCATACTTCGAATTGGAGGAACTGTTGTGTCACAAGCTTAGATTCACCAATGAATAAGGGGCCGGAGACCATCTGAAATGACATCCTTTTAGTTCCCCACATTATGAAACTGATCCAAAGCACGGATCCAGTCACAGGGTCAGAGCCTGGATATGTGTGTGTTGCTCAGCTTCTTAGGTCCCTTTCCTGGTGCTCTGACAAATTCTAAGCCTCTAGTGATGGTGCAGAATCAATCACAGTAACCTCTGTGATTAGGTTACTAATCAGCTGATTTTGGATTAATAACCAAAACCACTGCTGGTCTGCAAGCTAGGAGCAGTCTTTGAGGACAGGCATGGGATTCCTATCTAACAAGTGTTTTCTTGTTTAAAAATAATAAATCTACTTTTGTTTAACTGACAGGTGGCCTAGAATTGCTACTTTCAATTTTAGAAAATCCATAAGTGGCTGTCTTAGTCCATTTGGCTGCTATCACAAAATATCATAAACTGGAAAGTTTATAAAGAACAGATATTTATTTCTCACCCTTCTGGAGGCAGGAAAGTCCAAAATCAAATTGCTGGCAGATTTGGTGTCTGTTAAGGGTCCACTTTCTGGTTCAGCAAGATGATAAGACAATACCTTCTTGCTGTTACCTTGAGCGGCAAGGGAGGTCTCTGGAAACTGTTTTCTATGAGCACTAATCCCATTCATGAGGGATAAACCTTCAAGACCTCATCACTTACTGAAGGGCTCACCTCCTAATACCATCTCATTGGTGATTAGGTTTTCAATATATAAATTTTGGGAGGACATCAAATTCAGACCATAGCCGTGGAAAAACGAAGCTAGGTCTTAGACTTTTAAGTGATGCTATAAATAGAATGAGACTCTTGGAAACCTTGGTAGGAAGTGAATGTATGTTGTATTTGGGAGAAGCCTAAGTTACCGGCCAGAGGGTGGATGATGGTGAGCAGAACTGCGCTGTGGCTCTCCAAAATCCTACTCCCTGGTGTGCACACCTTGTAGGGTCTCCTCTCTTTAAGTATGGGTGGGGCTGATGAAGATATGGGATGTGACTCTGTGATTAGGTTACTAATCAGTTGATTTGGGATTAATAAAAAAAAGAGATTATTCTAGGTGGACCTTCCCTAATCAGGTGAGTCCTTAAAAGAGGTGGCACTGGACACTTTCTGAAGTCAGAGAGAGTCAAACAGTAGAGATGGTCTCTTGCTGGCCTAAAGAAATAAAGTTGGTATGAGTCTACAACCACAAAGAACAGAATTCTGCCAAGAATCGGAATGAGCTGTGGGAAGGACCCTGAGTTCTGCATACAGGCACAGCCCAATGCATACGTGGATGACAGCCTCTTGAAACCAGAGGTGAGAAGCTGGCTGAGCACTGCCTGGCCTGACCTACAGGACTGAGAGAATAAGTAAGAGTTATTGTAAGGGGCTGTTGGTGGAAATTTGCTATGCAGCAACAGCAAATGAATGGAACAAGAATGAGAAATGGCAGAGTTTTTTTTGTTTTTGTTTTTGTTTTTTAAAGTAAATGTATTTTTAGTTTTTTTGGGGCCCATAGGTATATTTTATTTCCAATTTCCTTTTCCCTTCTCCCTACCATCCTTCCCTCTCCTCCTGCTTCTCTCCTTCCCTCTACACATTTTACTCTGAAGCTTCTCTTTGCAAAAGTTGTTAGAACCAAAATGAAGCCACTGATGTTAAGAAAACCCTGGCAAATAGAGTCGAGGAAAGTCATGAAGATAGGGCTCTCACACTTGTATGCCTGACAGCAAAAAATACTCCACAAAACCACAGCCGTACACAAAGGCCATCATAAGCTTACACAAAAAATACTCTGAAAGGTCATTTTTCCAGCAACTGCCTGTCTAACCTCAGACTGGCATCACCCATGCTATTGATCTTTTGATCTTTGCAGCCAAGGATAATTATTTTAAAATAATTAGGTAATTCTTCTCATTTTGTTCTTTAAAGTATTTGTCTGCCTTCATCTCCTTAAATACACACATAACTTACTATGGCATGCATTCTCCCATTGCAACAGTCTATTTCCAGATAAATAGCTTTCCTTTTAGAGAGTCTCTCTCTGTTTGTTATTTAAGTTGGCATCTTCCTATTCAGACTTGATCCATGTATCTGTCTGTCAGGATATATGACTGTATCATAGTCAGATACCTGTATCATCAGTGCAGTGGAAGGGGCACTGGGCTGCGAGTCAGTCACAGAGTGTTCCTCCCTTAGTTAACCCAGGGATTTGAGCAGCACACATATAACTTATTTGCAAGTGAAGCCAGATGTCTGGAGGCCCTATTTACACAAATGCGCTATGATTCTGTGAATGCCCACATCTGCATGTGAAAGGGAGAGACTGGTGACACTGTCTTTGGTTGCTGTGGAGGATGGTATAAATGGCTGCAGTCAATTTGTTTTGAACTTGCAGCCACATCCCCTGGAACAGGCTCATGATGTTCCTAAATCACACCACAGCCTCACTGCAGATCCTTATGGAAGCTCTGAGGATGGAGCATTCATCCTTGGCAGTCTCTGATTTATCTTTCCTGTGGCACTGCTCCACTTCCTTACCAATAACATGGAGGAAATCTAAAATAATAAGTGTTCAGAAAAATGAGGAAGAACTCCATGTGAGAGTAATTGTCTCTTATGACCATCTCCTTTGGGGAGACTAGAATTAGCCTCTAGCAATTCTACCAGTGTGTAATCAGCATTACTTAAAAGTTCTAGGGATTAAAAGATGCAAAAATCAGACTCTCAAGTAGCTTACATTCTATTTGGATAAGGTGTGTATCTGACCATAAACAACTGTAAATAAATCAGATTTTAAAACCGTAAGACAAATATAAGCAATATATTATAGGGGTTCAGAAGAGGGAGATTTTAGGGTTGAGAATTCACAGTGTTTTTAAACCTGTCGCCAGCTTGTGGATGTGAAAAAATTGAGAGTAGTTGGAGGAGGGGAGATAATTTTGGAGACAGCTGTTGGACAAAGTCACTATTCCTTAGCTATGGAAGGCTTTTTTTTTTTTTTTTTTTTTTTTTTTTGACAAGGTCTCACTCTGTTACCCAGGCTGGAGTGTAGTGGTGCGATCATAGTTCACTACAGCCTTGACCTCCCAGGCCCAAGCGATCCTTCGAGTTCAGCCTCTCTAGGAGCTGGGACTACAGGCGTGTGCCACCATGCCCAGCTAATTAAAAAAAAGTTTTTTTTTGTAGAGATGGGGTTTCACCAATGTTACCCAGTCTAGTCTCAAACTCCTTGGCTCAAGCAATCCACCTGCTTTGGCTTCCCAAAGTGCTGGGATTATAGGTGTGAGCCACTGCACCTGGCCTCATTTCCTAGCTATGGGAAGGTTGGGAGATTTTGGAAGTAGATGCTCAGTGCCACAAAGAAAATTAGCCCCGAGACAAAGGATCTTTTAGAAATGCAATTTTTAGTTCCTGGACTTCAGGAAGGGTACTCTCACTAGCCACCTTGCCACGAAAGTACATTGAACAAAGGAATTGTGGGAAGTAGAAAAATTCCTTTTTAAAGTTTCCTTTATTGTTAAAGAATAAGTGTGCTACTAACTTTGTTACACCCTATCCTATGTAGCTGTTAGACATGCCATGCTTACAGGCACGTAGTACACTCTGTGTCCTTGTACTTTAACCAAGACATCTGTGCTGGACATGCTCACAGGCATGTCCCAGCTCTCCATTGCTTTTACCTGTTTAGAAAAATTTTAAGTTGTTAGTCAATCAGGTTTTAGTTTAGATTGTGAGCTCTGGCTCCTGCCAACGGAGATCAGACACAGCTGTAAAGATGACCCCAAATGCATAAGGGATAAATTTGTCTGTTTTCCTTTGTTCATTGTACTATCATGGCAAGATGGCTAGTGAGAGTTCCCTTCCTGCAGTCCAGGAAATAAAAATTGTATTGCTGAAAGAGCCTTTGTCTTAGTGCTTTTTTTTTTTTTTTTTTTTTCAGCGCCATGCATCTATTTCCAACAGGAGTGGTGCTTTCTCCTTCAAGCTGTGAGCTTGATGTGTCCCCACAGTTTGAGGGAATAGTTAATTAGTGTCTGATTTACCCTGAGAAGTATACAGGGGCAGAAACTGAGGGAGGCTGGCTTCCCTGCCACTACAGAAAAGAAGAAATTACATAAGTATGACCTTCATTACTGATTGGTTGAGACAAGCATTATTGATGGATCAGATGTGGTTGCACAAGGGGATGCAGTGTATTTTTTTTGTATCGTGTTCAAGGGAGCTATCTAGAAGAGATACTTGATCTTGCAGAAAAAATTTGGAAGTGCTAAATGTTTAGGGCTAGAGAAGTGGTTCTCAATTGGTTTTGGTCTTAGGACATCTATACATTTAAAAATAACTGCAGACTGGAAAGAATCTTTGTTTAGATGAGTCATAGCTATTAATTCTTACTGTATTAAAATTAAACTAAAAATGTTAAAGGTTTACTTTTATGTAAAATAGCAATAGATTCATTAAATGTTAGCATAAATAACATTTATAAATGAAAAATAACTGATCTCCCAAAATAAAAATAATATTCCTAGAAGAAGGAATACTGGTATTGCTCTATGCTTTTGCAAATCTCTGTATGGTCTGGTGCAGCAGAAGACTGCTGGATTCCGCTTCGGCCTTCAGTCTGTTGCAATATGTTGTGTTGGTTGAAGAACAGGAAGAAAGTGCACCCTCACAGAGAAATGTTGTTAGAAAAGAGTATTTGAATGATCTTTTCAGATAATTCTGAATATATCATATAACCTCTGGAAAACATCACAGGTACACTTGTGAGAGAAAGAAAGTGACAAAATAGAATGTTATTTTACTATGTTTATGAAAATGTTTTTGACTTTTTCATAATGTCTGTTCAGGAAAACATTAGGATGTGTTAGACGTAAGTAGTATTGGCACTAAACCCAATTAGTCTACCTTTTATTAATTTTATTTTTGAAGCTTGTCTCCAATCACGATCCTCTTTCGTCTTGGGGAAGAGGATCGTGATTGCAGACAAGGTTGAAAAGATAGAACTGGGGTGATATTGAATGAGTTTGGGTCATTCGTGCTCAGTTTCCTAGGCAGCAAGGACTGATGGGAGCCGTGTGAGTGGAATCTGCTTTCGGTAAAGTGGCTATTCTCCTTTCCACAGAGAGTAGAGGCCATTCATAACAGAGAGGGTCTCACATGCAGCATGTTCAACAAAACTTTAATCTTTTTCTCCAGGAGTATTTCTGAGCCTTTTGGCTCTACATAAAATTTGTCTTTCTGTCCTGCCTTCAGATACTGAGACTTACTCTCTCCAGTTCTGTCCATGGCAAACCTTCCTTCTGCAGGGCGTGCAAAATGCTGTCAGAAGGAAAGTCCACCACTCTGCGTTGCGTTAAACGCTGGGGAAGGCAGCCTCTCATCACATCCCCACAGCGTTTCATTTTCCTTTTCATTCCGAGTCTGTGAATATGCTCTCTCTCTGCCTACCGTTTCTTTACCTGCAGTCACTTCCCAAACGTCAGGAGTCTGGCGCATGTGGAAGCCTCATTAGAGCTGCTTCAGGGACCATCAGATCAGAGACAATAAACAGGCCCAGAGACAAGCCAATTAGAGACTTGTTAGAGAGTCAGGGCAGAGTGTGGACCTTGTTTCTCTCAGTATCACCCTTGAAGAGAGATGCCTGGTTATTCCCGGACATGGTCAACAAGACTTAAGGAATAAGCCATCCTGCCTCATTTGCAGAGAAGGGTTCATGTAACAAGTGCCGCACCTGAAAATGACCTGAAGAGCTCTGCTGCTTATTCAGAAAAAACTCTCTTATTAAGCCTGTTTATTAGCAAAGGAGTGGGTAGGCAGGAGGGTTTGCTAATGTTTACGCCAGGCACCATAGTAAATCATCTCATTTCGTCCTAAGCACAATCTAGGAGCTGGATTTTCTTATTCTCATATTGCAGATAAGAAAAGTAAAGCTCCGAGAGATTAAATGACTTGTCCAGACCACACCATTAGTAAATGATAAAGCTGCACAATTGACACGGGTCTCTTTGGAGCCAAAGGCCCTCCTTCCCATCCTGTGATACTGCCTTTGCTTTTCAGGTGTCCACACATGGCCCAAAGGTACAATATCCCCCGCTGGCTTGCTGTCAATAAGTTTATTGTCCTTATTAAGAAGGAACTACCTAAAGGACAAGAAGATCAGGTCAAGGTTTTTCTTAAAGTTTATTACTCTGCTTTGGGGGATGCCGCTTTTCATGTTTGTTTTTAAATTTGGAAAATGGTAGAGGAAGAAACGCTGAGGTTGTTTATTTTTATAAATTAAGAAAATTGCTTGTTCCTTTCAGGAAAAAGAAATGTGTGCGTCGAAAAAATAATCCCTCCCTCCCTCCCTCCCTTCCTTCCTTCATTCCTTCCTTTCTTCCTCCCTCCCTCCCTTTCTTTCTTCCTTCCCTCCCTCCCTCCCTTCCCTGCCTCCCTCCATCTTTCCTTCCTTCCTTTTTCTTCCCTTCCTCCTTCTCTTTTTCTTTCTTTCTTTCAGATTTAAGATTTTTTGTATTAAAAGTTTCAAAAATACAGAAAAGTACAGATAATAATATAATGAATATCTATGTAGCCACAAGTTCTCCTCTCTAGATTAAAAACAAGTTAGCCCTAAGAATACTTTTTCCATGCCCTTTCTACTTGTCTCACAGAAGAGAGGAATCATTTCCTGACTATAGGTTTGAACGAAGATCTGATTTTAGCTCCTGCACTGGCAGACTCTTAGGGTCTAATAAGATAAGCTCTTCCTGGCATTTCAATTTCTTTTCCTTCCATCCACTTACTTCCTTTTAATTCTGAAACATAGGAAAGCTCCTTGGTAGCCATCTTCATAGGGCTGTTTCGAGAATTAATGAGCTGAGAGGGATGCCATCTTGAGCTGCTTTAGAGAGAAAAAAAATTAATGCACAGCCCATTTCTCCTGTTTCAATGTATTTTTAGAATGAGAGACTGTCTTATCATTCTCTCACCCATACACATTCTCAACAGACACCACTCCAGGATGTATTGAAGGATAGAAACGGGGGCATACTTTCTAATTGAATAATGATAATAAGAAAAGATTCAGGGCCATTCTTAAACATTAGAAAATGTGAAGAATAATTAACTGATAATGGAAATCATAAAAATAATAAAGCAGAACTAGTTATTTCCATTATCAATCAGCAAGCAAATACTAGGCAATGTAAAGTTATTTCCTGTATCACCATACATTTGCTCCTTCATTCTTGGGCTTTGCAGAAAAGTTTAATTATTTAATGTGATGCTACAAAAGCAGTAAGAGGAACGGCATCCCAGCTCTGCCTTTATTAGCTGCATGACCTTGGGCAAGTTAGGTCTACTTTCTCAGCCTCACTCCTCATGTACGATGGGGACAGAGTGAGGGTAGTCCCTCTCTTGGGTGCTGTGAGAATCAAATGGAATAACTCATGCACAGAGCTGCAAGTTGTGCCTGGCTCGTGATTCATTGAACACTGTTAGGTGAAGGGGTACTGTGGATTCTGCAGTTGATTACCACAGTTTTAGCAGTTGTTGTGGATGAAATTTACAAGTGGCCCTTCCACCAAGTTGCCCCATTGCCAGAAAGGCCACCCTATACAGGTTTCCAGAGCAGCTTGGCTCCTAGGAACCGGACCAGGCAGGGAACGACTTTGCCCAGATTCCCCCGTCCAGCAAGGCTGGTTGTCCCAGCTGCGGGGAGTGTGGTTAGCAGTCACCCTTCAGCTGTCAGCTCTCTCAGGGTCTGCTCAGCTACCTGGACCTGCCTTGTCTGAGACTCCCCCTTCTGCGGGCTGCCTGCATCAGGTGACTGAATGACACAGGGGTCATTCTGGCCCAACATGGGACTATTCTGATGGGCACCAGAGGCTCTGGAACTCCCCATGGGTTTGTGGAGGCCTTATTGCGTCTGCACTAAGTACCTTCTTAGTGACAGAAGCCAATGGAGACCTTTGGAACTACTGTCCCTGGTTAAGAAAGTAAATCAAAACAGTGTCTCCTTCTGGTGTTGGGTGGTGGGAGGATGGAAGAGATGAGTGTCAACCTCAAGGATGTAAAGGATGCCAGTGTGGGTGATCCTCACCATCTCTCTGTTCAATTCATAGTCTGGCCCCACAGAAGCTAGATGGCCCCTGCAAGCTCAACCAATTCAAGCTGTCATTCTGAACATGGCACCTCCACTGGAACACGTTAATACAATCTCGGGTACTTTGTCTGTGGCTATTATGTGGCCAATGTATTTATTTTTGTCCCACTTATAAAAGACAATCTAAAATAATTTCAAACCTAATGCCATGGACCCCTACATATACGGTATATTATATATGTATACGTGTGCATACTTACAGTTTGTGGCACGACTGTGTTCACTCTCCAGCCCTCTGCAATATAGACCTTGTTCATATGGACGTCCACTCTGTGAAAAAGATGATGTCAACCAGTCTGGATGAGCAAGAGGTGGCTGACATGTTGGAGGGCTTTGAAAGATACATGTACTCCAGGGAGTGGGAGAGAATTCTTCTGAGATTGAGGGGGGGTGGTCATATCGTTTCCATTTTTAGGTGCCTGAGGTTCGCAGGCACGCTGGGATATCCCCTCTAAACTACAAGATAAATAATTAAATCTTGCATTTCTTATCAAGAGGCAGTGAGCAGAACACTGGGTGAGCCTCTTTGTGTTTTAAAGGCAGCACAATCCATACCACACTGGGTGATACAAAGGTGTCAGCTTTGCGTCTAGAGCCCAGGGCAGAAACGAGCTCTGTTGCAGGTCCAGGCTGTGATCAAGCATCCCTGATGACAGGGCTGTCTGTGTATCAGGGACAGAAAAAGATACTGTGTGGAGTCTGTGGCAAGCCTCGGAGAGAGGATCACAATGCAGGCCCTCAGAGTTCTGGAACGTGGTTACACCATCTGCCAAAGAGAATCACACACCTTTCTGAAGAACAACTGGCCTGTTGCTGGGCCCGAGAGATGGATAATTGACTCTGACCGTGGACACCAAATGACCATGTGGCCAGAATTGCTTGTCAGGAGCTGGGTCTTACCAGGCCTATGAAGTCACAAGGGCGAGTGGGTCCAGAATCAGTAAATTATAAGACGATGTGGTCCATTTGGGATTGAGTGTGAGCAGGACCACAAGGCAGAGGCAAGCTGTGTGAGCAGGTACCCTGGTTCCCACAACATCCATTGCTGAGTTCCAGCACCTCTCCCTTAGCTCATGCCTGTGATTATTGGGGTATCAATCCTATTGTTAACTGAAAAGTTACGAGATCTATACATTTGGAAAGGAGATTATTTCGTTTTCTTTTTTTTTTTGAGACGGAGTCTTGCTCTGTCACCCAGGCTGGAGTACAGTGGCACAATCTTGGTTCACTGCAACTTCCACCTCCTGGGTTCAAGCCATTCTTCTGCCTCAGCCTCCCTGAGTATCTGGGATTACAGGCACGTACCACCACACCTGGCTAATTTTTGTGTTTTTCGTCGAGAAGGGGTTCCACCATGTTGGCCAGGCTGGTCTTGAACTCCTGACGTCAGGTGATCTGCCTGCCTTGGCTTCTCAAAGTGCCGGAATTGCAGGCATGACCCACCATGCCCAGCCTGGGAGACTATTTCTTATGAAGGGTTACAGACTGCAAAGTGGCCGTTTTGACAGACTGGGAAGGATATCTCCAGCTGAAGCCGGAAATAAGCACTTTGAGGGATTAGAGGGTGGAATAGGGGTTTATGCTGAACAGGTGGGCAAAACACACATGTTCAACAGGTTCTAGGAGGAGCTATGAATATTCTCGAATGGAGTCCTTATGCGTGTGTATTGAACAAACATGTATGTTATATGCTTCGCGTCCTATGTTTACATTGGGGTGGAGAGTTTACATTTAAATGTATTATAATTAAGCCTTGGACATCAAAAGTGAGGCAAGAATGTGAAGTCATTGAAGTGTGTAGCCTCTATAAACCGCCAGAACTAGCCTGTGGTCTGTGGTTTCTTTTTTAAAAAACTTTTATTATTATACTTTAAGTTCTGGGATACGTGTGCAGAACATGCAGGTTTGTTACATAGAAATACATGTGCCATGGTGGTTTGCTGCACCCATCAACCCGTCATCTACATTGGGTATTTCTCCTAATGCGATCCCTCCCCTAGCTCCCCACCCACTCCCTAACAGGCCCCAGTGTGTGATGTTACTCTCTCTATGTCCATGTGTTCTCACTGTTCAACTCCCACTTATGAGTGAGAATATGCAGTGTTTGGTTTTCTGTTCCTGCGTTAGTTTGCTGGAATGAGGGTTTCCAACTTTATCCATGTCCCTGCAAAGGACATGAACTCATCCCTTTTATGGCTGCAGAGTATTCCATGGTGTATATGTGCCACATTTTCTGTATCCAGTCTATCATTCATGGGCATTTGGGTTGGTTTCAAGTCTTTGCTATTGTGAATAGTGCTGCAATAAACATACATGTACATGTGTCTTTATAGTTGAATGATTTATAATCCTTTGGGTATGTAGCCAGTAATGGGATTGCTGAGTCAAATGGTTCTAGATCCTTGAGGAATCACCACACTGTCTTCCACAATGGTTGAACTAATTTACACTCCCACCAACAGTGTAAATGTGTTCCTATTTCTCCACATCCTCTCCAGCATCTGTCTCCTGATTTTTTAATGATCGCCATTCT
>CAUYLG010001014.1:0-76987 GCA_963573385.1 Cacajao melanocephalus | reverse complement strand
TTCCTGTCCAGTCTATCATTGATGGGCATTTGGGTTGGTTCCAGGTCTTTGCTATTGTAAACAGTGCCACAATGAACATACATGTGCATGTGTCTTTATAATAGAACAATTTATAATCCTTTGGGTATATACCCAGTAATGGGATTGCTGGGTCAAATGGAATTTCTATTTCTAGATCTTTGAGGAATTGCCCCACTGTCTTCCACAATGGCTGAACTAATTTACATTCCCACCAGTGTAAAAGTGTTCCTATTTCTCCACATCCTCTCCAGCATCTGTTGTCTCCAGATTTTTTAATGATCGCCATTCTAACTGGCATGAGATGTTATCTCAATGTGGTTTTGATTTGCATTTCTCTAATGACCAGTGATGATGAGCATTTTTTCATATGTTTGTTGGACTCATATATGTCTTCTTTTGAAAAGTGTCTGTTTATATCCTTTGCCAACTTTTGAATGGGATTGTTTGGTTTTTTCTTGGGATTGTTAGTTCTTTGTAGATTCTGGATATTAGCCCTTTGTCAGATGAATAGATTGCAAAAATTTTTCCCATTCTGTTGGTTGCCGGTTCACTCTAATGATTGTATCTTTTGCTGTACAGAAGCTCTGGAGTTTAATTAGATCTCATTTGTCTATTTTGACTTTTGCTGCCAATGCTTTTGGTGTTTTAGTCATGAATCTTTGCCTATGCCTATGTCCTGAATGGTTTTGCCTAGGTTTTCCTCTAGGGTTTTTATGGTGTTAGGTCTTATGTTTAAGTCTTTAATCCATCTGCAGTTAATTTTAGTATACGGTGTCAGGAAGGGGTCCAGCTTTCTGCACATGGCTAGCCCGTTTTCCCAACACCATTTATTCAACAGGGAATCCTTTCCCCATTGCTTGTTTTTGTCAGGTTTGTTGAAGATCAGATGGTTGTAGATGTGTCTCATTGACTCTGAGGCCTCTGTTCTGTTCCATTGTTCTATATATCTGTTTTGGTACCAGTACCATGCAGTTTTGATTACTGTAGCCTTGTAGTATAGTTTGAAGTCAGGTAGCATGATGCCTCCAGCTTTGTTCTTTTTGCTTAGTAGTGTCTTGGCTATGTGGGCTCTCTTTTGGTTCCATATGAAGTTTAATGTGGTTTTTCCCAGTTCTGAGAAGATGGTCATTGGTAGTTTGATGGGGATAGCATTGAATCTATAAATTACTTTGGGCAGTATGGCCATTTTCACAATATCAGCATGATATTGGCTGTGGGTTTGTCATAAATAGCTATTATTTTGAGATACGTTCCATTGATACCTAATTCATTGAGAGTTTTTAGCATAAAGCACTCTTGAATTTTGTCAAAGGCCTTCTCTGCATCTATTGAGGTAATCATATGGTTTTTGTCTTTGGTTCTGTTTATGTGATGGATTACGTTTATAGACTTGCATAAGTTGAACCAGCCTTGCATCCCTGGGATGAAGCCTACTTGATCTTGATGGATAAGCTTTTTGATGTGCTGTTGCAATCAGTTTGCCAGTATTTTGTTGAAGATTTTTGCATCTCTGTTCATCATGGAAATTGGCCTGAAGCTTTCTTTTCTTGTTAAGAAAAGACATATTTTTCTCTATCTAATCACTCCAAAATTTACAAACTATTTATACTTATACTTAATTTATAACAATATACTTATTTACATAAGTTCAATAAAAATCTATTTTCTAACACAATTAAAAACACTATTTTACCAAAACTTTAACAAAAAAAATAAAAACTACTTTAAAATATAAAAATTAACTTATAAAGCCAATAAAAGCCCCTTAAAAAACTAGCTTCATACCTTGTCTATATAGTCTCCATGCAAAATTCCTAACGTATAATAAATAAAAAATGTCACTTTCTAACAGATCCCACAGCCCAAAGTTTTCTTGGGACCTCAAAATAAAAAATTTTCCCAATTAATACAAATATTTACAGATGCAAATAAACCCATGACTGGACTCAACATTTCAAAAAGTCTAATCTAAAATTCCTTATTACAAAGTTCCAACAAAGCCAATTTTTTAGAATGCCTATATGACAAATAATTATTTTCCTGATGTTATACAAATATTCAAGCCAAATATAATACAACTAAAACTTATTTTGCCTACAAATTTGTCCTACTATAATGTGTCTTCAAAAAAAAATCTAAAAAAATTATGCTTCGAAAAACACAACTGTAATACACCTGTAATTAAATTCTAGTCTTATTCACTATTTTTAAGTTTTTATTATTTTCTATAATTTTAGCTAAATCCTAAATTCTTTCTAGACTACAAATTCCCAAACTAATACTTCAATTATTTTATTTTATTTTTCTAACTTAAACTCAATTAAATTACTACTAACTCTTTCCTGAGGCCCTACCTCCTCTAAAGTAAAAGTACTTTAACATCTAGTTTCCAACATTAATCTTGCTTTTATTCTATTTCTATAAAAATGTCTTATTAAACTTTTTTCTGCCTTCATCACATAAAAAGGTCTAGCCCATCTACAATACTACCTTCTAAATAAAACAACTAACTAAACTAATCCACCCTCAAAAACTAAGCAAGACTGATAGCCGCCTTCATAAATATTCATATCTCTGTTTATAGTCTATTATATATATTAGTCAACTTAACACATCCAATAACAACATAATTTTAAAAGCCTACATAATTAAAAATTCAAAAAATGCCTCGAATAGCCCTACAAAACAAACACCAAAAAATTAAATTTATGTGCGACTCTACATTGTCACTAAATCAATAGGAGACATTCTAATTCAGGTCAGGACCATCTTAGTGACAAAAACGACTTATAACATTGGCCCTGCCTACAGGGGTACACATATCCCTGTGTTATAAAACTTATTACTATTACACCCTCTATGTAAAACTACAAGATAGACTTTCCCCAAAACTTTCTAAACTTCACAGTACAACACTCCAATCAATATTGTCTATAGGTCCAAATACTCATAAATATTTCCAAATCCAAATAAATCAATTCCATTCTAATACCCCCAAACTACACCCCTTCTCAACAAAAAATAGCCAAAACAATTATGGCTATTTTCCATACAAATAAAATAAAATTTGACAATAAAAATTCCAACCAAACAGCTTACCTTCAAACGGCATTTTAAAACTTTTTTCCTTTCCAGCTTTCTCCCCAGTCTCAAAATATAACTTGAAAATAAACTACAAATCCTAATCTCAAAATATTGCTTTAGACAAACTACATATCTGCTTCCTTTTGCCTTAAAATACAGCCTCAAAATGTACTATAAACCGCCACTCCCCTTCTTTCCCATATTACACTCCTATGCCTTATCCATATTTATTTACTCAAATCCTTAAGTACATGCATATTCACATATCTAGTCATATATTTCCATTAAAATGCCAAAGACCAAATCCTAACACAAACCAGACACCTCCAAACTTCTCTCCCCAGTCAAGGCCAAAACTCACTCCCAGCTAAAAATTGACTACAGGCCAGGTGCAGAGGCTCACACCTGTAATGCCAGCATTTTGGGAGGCCAAGGTGGGAGGACTATTTGAGCCCAGGAATTTGAGACCAGCCTGGGAAACATGGTGAAACCCCACCTCTACCAAAAAAAAAAAAATACAAAAAGTTAGCTGTGCTTGGTGGTGCATGCCTGTGGTCCCAGCTACTAGGGAGGCTGAGATAGGAGAGGATCACCTGAGCCTGGGAGGTCAAGGCTGCATTGAGCCAAGATCACACCACTGCACTCCAGCCTGGGTGGCAGAGTGAGACTGCATCTCCAAAATAATAATAATAATAATTTAGTACAAAGTTGACTGCAATTAATTTGTAACCTAATTAAGCCCAAAATGACATCAGGCCTTTCACCAAATAAAACAGCAATTCAAAATAAGCCATTAAAACAAACCATGCCACCTCACAGCCCCTTCCTCTCCTACATTCCAAATCCCTCTCTCTTTAAAAAACTCTATATTCCCTCCACAAAGGGAAAAGTGGAAATTTTAAAAAATTTCACCTGTTCTTCCCCTTGCTAACACAAATAGTAAAGTCTTGCTCTCTTTCTGTCACACCTCATTACTATTTTGACTCGTTTCTATAAACAAATGGCCGAACTCTTTTGCTGGTTACACATCTAGTTATTACACTTCTATAGTGCAGATGGAAAATGAGAGGTTACTTGATTCTCCAGTTCACCCTCTTTGATGTCAGCCCTCCAAGTTGGGGTATAAGGGGCACAGGTACCCTGAGGTCCAGACTACCCAAGTGGTGGGACTAGCTGATGATCCATTGTCCTCTGATGAAGCCCACATTCTGGAAATGGAACTCCTTGCAAACCTCTTCAATCCACTGCAGGCATTTGCCTTCTCTGATACCATCCACTTCTCCTCACCAAGGATCTGAAGACACAAGTTACAGAGTCTGGTAGACTGAATATGAATGACTTGGGCAAAACAAGAAGCATCTTCCATTCAAGTCCCTGCCATTTGTCAGTCATGGGGTCTACCAGGCTGGAAATCACCCATACTGCCTCCCATTCAGTGCCTCCATTCAGTGCCTCCCATTCAGGATCCATGATGTATTTAAGTAACAACCTCATGGCATGTATTCCTGCAAGGTAGCACTGCCCCACAGCGATCAGCCCCTACCTCACACTGAGCACCTTGGCTCATTTAGGTTCCCTGGGACTCTGACCATGCACCATTATGATACCTACTGGGAATCTCCACGGGACTTTCACAGAGAAGTCAGATGACATCCTTGTGAGAGAATGACGGACTACAGATGGCCTGAAGCAATCTGCTCTTGAAGCCTTTTGAGGATTGCTGGTGTCCTTACTGAAAGTTCTGCTGCAAAGCAACTCTTTGTTGCTTTAGACCCATCAGAAACAGGAAAACATTGAAATCAAGGGGATAAACCCCCACAACTATATCTCACTGCCAACACTTCCATTACCACCCCATTTTCTCCAGTATGTTATCTGACACATGAAGAGTGTTTCTCTTGTTTTGTTTTGTTTTGTTTTTGGTGTTTTTTTCCTGAAATGGAGTTTTGCTCTTGTTGCCCAGGCTGGAGTGTAATGGTATGATCTGGCTCACTGCAACCTCTTCCTCCCAGGATCAAGTGATTCTCCTGCCTCAGCCTCCTGATAGCTGGGATTACAGGCATGCACCACCACACCTGGCTAATTTTTTGTAATTGTAGAAGAGACGGGGTTTCACCATGTTGGCCTGGCAGGTCTTGAACTCCTGACCTCAGGTGATCCACCCGTCTTGGCCTCCCAAAGTGCTGGGATTACAGGCATGAGCTGCTGTGCCTGGCCTGTTTCTAGCTTTATCTTTGCCTATGACAAGTTTCTGGTTCAGCTGATAGCATTTCCCCCAAATTCAGAATACATAAGAAATCACTGGGAATTTACATGTGATTACCATAGATTCATTCTGATAGCATTTCCTCCAAATTCAGAATACATAAGAAATCACTGGAAATTTACATCTGATTACCATAGATTCATTCTCTCATATTACAAGGCTCAAAGTTACAAAGAGAAATAGTATGTGATTGTGATGTTGGTGTTTTGTTAATACTTTCTTAAAGTTAAAATTGTTACTTTTCTGAGGAAGTAGCCAGAATAACTCTCTCAAATTCAAAAAACTATTGGTACAATTTGAAGTTAGTCATCATTTCTAACCAACGTATACTCTTTTTGCTGCTAAGATAGCTTGACAATTTTAATATCTGCATTATGACCTATATGATAATCCCAGCAGTATTCTGGGGATAAGATCTTAGAGGGTTTGTTGAGAAAGAAATACTTGTTTAGGTGGCTTTCATCATGCCATTTGGCTTCAATATCATTTTTCCTGTCCTGGAGGATTCCCTTAAAGCACTCCTGGGTGATGTTGAGAACTTGAATGAGTGTTCTACCAAAAATGGCTTTGTGGTAATAAAAATCCTGCTGGCTGAATGAAAGGTATGCTGCCGACTCCTTCCACCTCTCATAAGTATACTCTTCAGGATGTGTCCTGTACCACCAGGCCTGTAGCTGATCCACCGACTGGCCCAGGGTCTCCACCCCAGATTTGTCTTGGAACACCTGGTCCTCATCCATGCAGAAGAGGAAGTCGACTTCCTCTTGGATGTGGGCCAACATGTGCTCCCTGATGGTCTTCATTCCTATCATGCTGATGTCCTGCTACCTCTTCTCAGGCTCAGTATCAAACACCCTGAAGAAACGCAGAGGACCCAGCTCTATCAACGGCATCATAGCGATATCAACCATGATGTAAAATATGACTCTGCGGCCTACCATGAAGTACCTATCAGCAGACGTTATGAACCCCTTCAAGTAATACTCTGTATATCTTCTGACAGCAAAAACCGTCAACCCCACGGCAGTTTTCTGTTTGGCATAATAATTTTCTAGGATGGTTCTGTTGTAAGTGCCTTCCCACACAACTGGCGCATTCCAACTCGTCACTGTCAGCACCTCTGGGTGATTGTATGGATTAAAGCAGTCCCATAGCTGAAGCTTTTTTAAATTTTTGTCATCTTTCTATCGTTGTTCTTTCTCTTTTTCTTTGTCTGTATCTTCTTCTTCCTCTGCTTGATGATTGTGAGTTCCATTGTTGAAGCAGCTTGGAAACCACCGGCACTTCCGAGCGCCTCTGTCAACAACTTCCGGGTGTTTTGAGTGATACATCCACAAGAGATAGCCTTCTGGGGTGTTGATGCATTTCCAACCCACAAGGATCACAGCGTAGACAATCAGCATTGGCGGAATTACCTTTCCTTTGACATTCATTATTTTCTCCTCATCATCTGCTTCTTTCACCCCAGAGTAAAAGGCAAAACAATGAAGTTCTACTGAGCTCCCTTCTGCAGAAGGAAGGGTTGAGGGAAGGGAAGGTGCTGTATTCCAACTCCTGACTGGCAGAAGCTGGGCGCCCAGGGCCAGAGCGTGGCGAGTGACGCTAGGGCAGGACCGCGCCTCACTCTCAGCCCAGGTGGCGCCCTCCGCGCTCGGATCACCCGCCCTGCCGCCTCTGCCCTAGCCAAGCAAGGCGTGAGGGGGAAACATACCGGCTTGGACATTCAACCCAGAATTATATTTCAGAAATTACCAACTAGTTGAATAAATATAGCTCTATTTTTTCCCTTTAACTCAGTTTACAACAAACGTAGAAATTGGGCACAGGCCACATGTACTTGGCAGAAGGCTGTTTCAAAAATGAACATCAAACTTATTTTCTCCAAGACTCTCCTCCCCATCATCCATTCAGCATACAGTTCAGAAAAAAATTACCTACAGAACAATGGTTTTCAAATTATGTTTCATGGTCACTGTATTCTCATTCCTTGAGATGATACAGGTACAACTTTAAATTCTATGCTCAAATGTGTCAAGTAGCTACATACTACCTATTCCTCTCACATGTTGCCATATTAAATGTTCCGTGGGCCGGACGCTGTGGCTGTAATCCCAGCACTTTGGGAGAACGAGGCAGGTGAATCACTTGAGATCAGGAGTTCTTGACCAGCTTGGACAGCATGGTGAAACTCTGTCTCTGCTAAAAATACAAAAATTAGCTGGGCGAGGTGGCGCATCTGTAACCCCAGCTACTAAGGAGGCTGAGGCAGAGGAATCACTTTGAACCCTGGAGGAAGAGGTTGCAGTGAGCCAAGATTGCACCACTACACACTTCAGCCTGGGTGACAGAATGAGACACCCTCTCAAAAAAAACAAACAGGCCTGGCGTGGTGGCTCACGCCTGTAATCCCAGCACTTTGGGAAGCCGAGGTGGGCGGATCATGAGGTCAAGAGATCGAGACGATCCTGGCCAACATGGTGAAACCCCGTCTCTACTAAAAATACAAAAATTAGCTGGGTGTGGTGGCATGCGCCTGTAGTCCCAGCTACTTGGGAGGTTGAGGCAGGAGAATTGCTTGAACCCAGGAGGCGGAGGTTGCAGTGAGCCGAGATCGCTCCACTGCACTCCAGCCTGGCCTCTGGCGACTGAGCTACACTCTGTCTCAAAAAACAAACAAAAAAACAAAACAAACAGAAAGTTCTGAGACACTGTACTATTAAGAAAACTGTTTTCTGCACTTTCTCTTTTAACCACAACCCTCCCCAGCAACAACACCCCCTCTTCCCCAGCCAACACATAACCCAAGACCCAAAAGTATTTGCTCCTATTATTTTATGGAACTAGTGTTCTAGGGTTCACAACTTGGGAAATCCTACAGCAGAGCCTCCTTGTAATAATAGGGGGAAGAATGGAAAGCCATATAAAGCCCTGGAGAGTTTTTTTCCCCTAAGAATATTGATGTTTTCTTTATCTCCTGCCATATCAGAACTGCTTTAGTGAAAATTTAGAGGGTTTTAATTCCATTTACTTTTATTTCACATTCCTAGTCTCTAGCTAGCAGGGGTGACGTTTATCAAGTTACTTACCCTCTTTGTGCCTCTCACATTTAAAATGTGAAAAACACCAATCTCATAGGGCTGTTCTGAGGACTGAGTTAATATAGTTCCTCACTCATAAATAAGTGCTCAGCCAGGTGTAGTGGCTTACGCCTGTAATCCCAGCACTTTGGGAGGCCAAGGTGGGTGGATCATATGAGGTCAGGAGATCTACCTAAAGTCAGGAGATCACCTGAGGTCAGGAGGCTGGCCAATATGGTGAAACCCTGCCATCTCTACTAAAAATACAAAAATTAGCCAGATGGTGGCAGGCACCTGTAATCCCAGCTACTTCGGAGGCTGAGGCACAAAAATCACTTGAATGCAGGAGGTGGAGGTTGTAGTGAGCTGAGATTGCATCACTGCACTCCAGCCTGGGTGACAAAGTGAGGCTCTGTGTCAAAAAAGAAAAAAGAAAAGAAAAAAAGAAAATTATCTGGGCATGATGGCATGTGCCTGTAATCCCAGATACTTGAGAGGCTGAGGCACAAGAATCAGTTGAACCCGCAAGGCGGACGTAGCAGTGAGCCGAGATCATGCCACTGCACTCCAGCCTGGGCAACAGAGCAGACTCTGTCTTAAGGGGAAAAAAATGCTCATAATTTTTAACAATTATTATTACATACAAATACTTGAACTTGTGTCTTTGAAGGACTCAAAACTTTAGTAGAATCAATTTCTATATTAGAACAGTGACAGAAAGGTCAGAAAGAAAAGCTTAGGGACAAATGAAGGCCATTGACTACTAAAACATTTGGACTTTATTCTGTAATAGCCACTGAATGTTTTCAACAACACAATAAAACCAATGCAAGAAATATTAGTTATGAATATTGTTGTTATGGTCCAGGCAATGTACTAAGCACTTTATATAAAATATTTTATTTAACTCTCTTTTTTTTGGAGGGAGTTTCACTCTTGTTGCCCAGGCTGGAGTGCAATGGTGCAATCTTGGCTCACTGCAACCTCTGCCTACCCGGTTAAAGCGATTCACCTTGCCTCAGCCTCCCAAGTAGCTGGGATTACAGGCACCTGCCACCACGACTGACTAATTTTTGTATTTTTAGTAGAGACGGGGTTTCATCACACTGGGCTGGGCTGGGCATGGTGGCTCATGCCAGTAATCCCAGCACTTTGGGAGGCCAAGGTGGAGTTATTTAACTATAACAACAATCCTAAGATTAGGAGTTAAACTCTTAAAACAACCCTGAGGGAATACCCTGATCATCATTTACCCATGAAGAAACTGAAGCTGAGAAAGATGAAAATGAATTGCCTATGACACCTAGTAAGTGGCTGTAAACATGATTTATATTTCAGGAATCTGACTCCAAATATCATAGTTCAGCTGGAAATTCAAAAGTAAAAGAATTTACACACAAATCATGAAAAAGACAAACCATGATTTGGCTTCTGAGAGGACACAGGCTAAAAGAAAGTATTATTGTTAATATTAAATGACTGAGGCCTTGAGATCCATACATGCAAAAAAAGACCTACTTCTCTCTCTCTCTCTCTGTGTCTCTCTCTCTTTGTGTGTGTGTGTTACATTAAATATTGTGGAAAGTCTGCTCAGAGCAAAAGTAAATTAATTGTGGCTGAAGCACTCAAGGACAGTTTGATAAAAGATGTATTAATGATGGCAGATGGGCAAAATAAAGGAGAAATATGACATTACTGGGGACAAAAATGCATTATAATCATATATTACATTTTTATTTTAATATTTTTATTTTTTTGCGACAGTGTCTCCCTTTGTCGTCCAGGCTGGAGTGCAGTGGCACGATCTCTGCTCACTGCTCACTGCAACCTCTGCCTCCCAGGTTCAAGCAATTCTTCTGCTTCAGCCTCCCAAATAGCCGGGACTACAGGTGTGTGGCACCACGCCCGGCTAATTTTTGTACTTTTAGTAGAGACGGGGTTTTGCCATATTGGCTAGGCTGGTATCGAACTCCCGACCTCGTGATAAGCCTGCCTCAGTCTCCCAAAGTGCTGGGATTACAGAAGTGAACCACTGCTCCCAGTGTTTATATGACATACATAAAAGGATACATGAGGGCAGATTGGAGTTATGCGTGAAATTTAGACACATATTATGAGGCTAAATCACGTTTCATCTGTTTTATTAACTGTTATTGCCTAACTTTGAAGTCTTCAGTAATAGTTGAATATAGAAAAGAATGGTAAAAGTCAGGTAGATTTAATCAGATCTGAGGTATGTGGAAGCAGAGAGCTATTTAAAGGTTTGTTGATTTTAACAGGAGTATCAAGTGAGATTGATTTTTCATCTCTTCACCGGGCTCTCTTTCAGAAAGTCCTGTCAGCTAGCTCCATCCCTAACAGTTTTAGGGATGTTGACCTCTAGCTGGCAAAACTTGTGTTTAAAATCCCAAATATTAAGCAGATAAAAAACTTAGATAGTAAATACTTTAACTCATCTCCACGGAATTGTATGTCTGAGGGAACAATACAAGGCTGCAGGTCCTACGAGGCCACATACAGAGATAGTCTTTAGTTATTTTGTAAACAGTAGGCCTTGACTACAGTCATCTCTCGCATGCCTATTAGTCTTACTAAGATCCTGCTGGCGTCAGAGAGGTGGCTCTACGACGCACGGAAGGAGTGTCTGGCCAGAGAAGAGGGGAGGCTTAGCTGCCTTGGGAGGTGCAAGGAGTAGCGCTAGGAAGTCGCTGTTAGGCCTCTGCCAAGAACACCAACGGATCCGCAAGGCGCCTGGCCAAACTGCAGCAGCTTAGCTCTTTAAATACCGCATAACAGAGAAAGCCTGTATTGGAGAAAACAAGAATTCGCGGCAGAAACGGAATGCACGGTGATTCAAAGGTTTTTATCCAGCATGGCTCCCTCGCCAGACTGCAAATCCCAGCATCCACTCCTTCCACGGGAGCCAATGAAAAAGCTACAAGTTCCTGCAGCCAATCACATTCTGAGCCAGTGTATCACCCGACTGAATTCTGGGATTTGTGGTTTTCACGTGGCAACATTACACCATGGTGGTTAAGGCAATACAGGCCACGCGTCTGATTCCAAACGAAAGCTCCCTGTTATAATTCTGTTGGTTCCGCAAGCTAACTCGTTACTTGTCGTTACTCTCAGGCTTTCTCCTTCTCAAAGATCGTCATTTTTTTCTCTTGTCACTAATCAAGTTATTTTCAGATTAAGGCCCACTTGTTCCACTCATCGCCTGTCCTTTAACCGTCACTTTAAAGTCTCGCGACAACAGCCCTTTTTAGTCATTGTCATGCCTCCAAAAGGCGGGTCACGCGAAAATTGACACAGGCTTCAGCCAACCATATTGTGCTTTAACTCTCGTCTGCAGCGTGCATGGGAGAGGCCTCGTGAACTCTGACCTTAGCTTTCCGTAGCGTCCTGCGTCTGCCGCCCCCGCCCCCCGGAGCGAAGTAGGCGGGCTTTGGCCTTTTGCCCTAGGCAGCGAGTGCGGAGGAAGTGGGAGCGAGACGGCCCTGTGTAAGGGTCTGGTTACCCGTAGTGGCCGTGCTGTACGCCTCGCCGCCCATGAGCTCGTCCTCCCGCGAACAGCGCCGTCGTTAGGCTGGCCCTGTAGCCTTGGCTTACCCCGGGACAGGCCCACGCCTCGCCGGGGAGGGGGCAGCCCGTCGAGGCGCCTCCCTAGTCAGCGTCGGCGTCGCGCTGCGACCCTGGAAGCGGGAGCTGCCGCGAGCGAGAGGAGGAGCTCCAGCAGCGGCGGCGGCAGCGGGCAGCAGCTCCAACAGCGCCAGCGGGCGGGATCGAGGCCGTCAACATGGCGAGCGCCTCGTACCACATTTCCAATTTGCTGGAAAAAATGACATCCAGCGACAAGGACTTTAGGTGAGGCCGAGATCCGACCCTCACCCCACCTCTGGGTTCCCCCAGCCGCGGCCCTGGCCGTCATGCAGGCCTTGCCCCACCCCTTCGGCTGCAGCCAGTAGCTTCGCTGCCCGGAGGTCTGTAGCCCACCGCTCCGCTGGCCTTTGGATCCCGGCGGGCCTCTTTTCCTCTCCCTTCTTGCAACCCCCTCCCCCCATTCTTTCTCCTAGGCCGTTGCCTGCCGCGGTCTCCAGGCCCCTTTTGCGTCTCTAAGCACCCCCAGAGCCTCCCCTGCGCCCCACTGGGAGGCGATTCTGGTGTCTCTCGTAGCGCGAAGGGGCGAAACCACCCACCATTGTGGAGAACAGAGTTGCTCTAGCGGGAAGACCAGGCGCCGGGCCTACCCGCTTGCCATCCTGCGGCGCTAGGCCGCCCTGCTCCCTGGGGCCCAAGCTGCTGGGGGACCCAGTACTCTCCTCCCTGCCCGCAGGTGCGCGTGGGCCTGGCTGCATTCAGGTGGAATGATGAACTTTTGCGCTCTTGGCTGATGGGGTTATATACTTCTTTTTTGGATTATTTCTTTTCGTGAAGGTTGGAAGAAGGGGGAGGGGAGCCAGGATGGAAGAAACTTCGCTCGTAGGGTTTTCCCGCCAGCATCACTCAGTTCCCTTCGTCAGGTAAAACCCACTTAGGAACTCGGGGTTTCAGTCTCATGTCCTTATATCCAAAATCACTACCAAAGGGGTGAATTGCTGAACCTGAATCGTAGCAGACGGATCTTCAAAAGGAAGAGATGTTTAATACGGAGCTGGTGAATGTGAAGCTTTATTACAGCAGTTCTCTTCAGGAGATTTGTAATGTTCCAAATTGTAATATGCATAGTGAAGATCTGTTATATTTTTACAGGTTATCTTTTTTTTCTTTGCATGCTATGGTGATTGTTACATTCTTTCCCACCTCCCATCTCTTCACAAATACGTTCTCGACCTAAAAAAAAAAAAAAAAAAAAAAAAAGGCTGCTTATTTCCTTATACCTGTTTTGTTCTCTAATGCTTCAGTGATTGTAATTTGGGTGCTCTTTAAAGGAAAGAACAAATAGTCCTCAACTAAAATTGTGGCTAAAGAGCTTGTTTGTTTTATATGAACAATGCTTAACACCTGAAAATATGTCCAAACCGTGTGGACTGGGAATAACTTTTCAGATTTGTGAAAAGAGAACCATGAAAAAGTAGTAGTTGTATTCCTGATTAAATTGATATACTGGTTTATTAAAATACTCAATGACCACAAAACCTCGTACTACTTAAAAAAATATTTCTACCTAGCCAGCTTTTAAGTGTTGTATTTAGCACTTGTAACCAGTTTGCTAATGGTAAAAATTTTAGTATTGTAACTTTTGGGAGGTGACATAGGTTTGTTTTGTGTATTTTAGATTTCTTTAGTTGTAGGGCCAAAATTAAGATTCTTGGGGGAAATAAAAGTTTTCTGTTGTTTTACGGATTGGAATGCTGTTTGATTCTCTTTGGGGCTTTGCTAGCTTCCGATTCAAGTCAAAGATGTGTGGCGTGATTTCCTCCCTCTTGCTGTCAGTTTGGCTCATCTTGTAAAAGTAGTAAATTTTATTCTGATTGTGGTCAGTTTCAGGCTAAAGGTAGCACTTTATAATAATAGAATTTTGTTCAACTAGTAAGACTTCTGTATGGGTAATAAGTTTAGAAAGGCTAAAGAAATTATGTGGTGATACCATACATGTGATTATTTACTAAAGCCTGCTCTCTTAAATTTCCTGTGAAAGAAAGATAACATATACACACCTAGTTTTTAAAAAAAAATTATATGAAAGAAATAATTATCTATATGAAATGACAGTCAATGCTGAGTTTGATAAAGATTATGAATTTTGGTTGTACTGAATCAACATTGCCTGGAGGATTGGTGTAATGTTAATATATTCCTAATAGTTGGTGAATGTTAAACAAGGTATGTTTAAGAGCAGTAAGTGATTTCCAGTAATTTGACAAAATTAAGATTTTTTTTTAAACTGTGTTCTAAAAAACATTTTTATAATATGCTGTAGCCATCTAGTTAATACACCAGTCTTTGGAACTAAAGCACTTTATGTATTCAGTTTAAACAGACATTTAAGAATTAATATAGTGAGCGTTTGGAGTCAAGTATTTCGAAATTTTTTCTGGTATTTTTAGTGTAGGCATTTATTTTAATACATTTGTTCTTTTTTAAAAAATAATGCTTTATTCTCTTTAGAAGTTTATTTTGGCTTAAATACCAAGATTTGTGGCTGCATATTTAAAAATATCTAGCACTAGAAGGATCTTGAGGGCAAGGTTAATTAACATTATGGAATGACCAATATGTGCAAAGCACTCAACCTGTACTAAGGACTAAGAAAGAAAACAGTGCTGCCAAAATGAAGAGCAAATTTTATTCTCCTCATGGTAGAGTCCAAAGAGAATTTGACCTAGTCACAAGATCTGGGTTCTAATCATGTGTGATTCTTTGTTATGAACTGTAAGATCTTATGCAAGCTACTTGAGATTTTCACTTCTGAGAGGCGTGGACCTAATTACAAAAGGTTGCTTATAGGCATAAAATTTCAGGTCTTTTTAGATAATTACGTTGTCCATTAATACAGAGATGGTAAAGGAATGAATGCAGGCTTAAAAATTTGGAAATTTCAGCATTTTAAAAGAATCTCTTTGTAGGACTTATAGACTCACTTTGTTGAAAAAAATTGCGTAATATTTTTTTCGTGTTTTAGTATTGTGCATTATTTAAAGCTGGGATGTTAAGACTTAGGAGAAATGGGGAAGCATTAGGATAAGAAATGTCGATGTTAGGAACTCTGATGGCATATACAGAGTTAAAAAAAAAAAGACTAGGAGCTCTTTTAGGAGGAGACATTTGTGTGTTCTAATTACCAGGATAATCCCTGTTACCTACTGGCCTTGGTTTAGTGAAAAGTTATTATTTTTAAAATAATAGATACTAATTCAAATAAACCTTCAGAAGAAAAATGAAGAAACATTCTTTGGGACAGTACCTTAGAACAGTGCTTCTCATCACTTCCTCGCAAAAAGAAACACTAATGGAGTATACTGAAACTTTTTGCCAAAAAGGATTTACACCAGTGTATATGGTTACTTTAAGGACCTCTAGGGATGAATGTTCCATAAAGGAGTAAAGAGTAAAACTTATAAGGTAGCCAATAGGTAGGGAATTTGGTGGATACCAGAGTGAAAGCTTTAATATGGATGAACCATGTGACACTCTGTTTGTGAATATTAATATTGAATATTCGGTGGCTTCAGGTAACTAAGTTCTTGTTCGTTCATTCTTTTTTTCTTTTCTTTCTTTTTTGAGACGTATCACTCTGTGGCGGAGGCTAGAGTGCAGTGGCACAATCTCACTGCAGCCTCAACCTCCTGGGCTCAAGCAATCTTCCCACCTCAGCCCCCAGAGTACCTGGGACTACTGGCATACACCACCACGCCTGGCTAATTTTTTTGTAGACGGTGCATCACCATATTTCCCAGGCTGGTCTCAAACTCTTGAGTTCCAGCAATCTGCCCACCTTGGCCTCCCAAAGTGCTGGGATTATAGGGTTGAGCCGCTGTGGCCGGCCAGTTCTTTTCGTATACTTCAACCACCAATTGATTTAAAGTATTCCAAGGAATCAAGAGCTAAAGAAAATAACATTCTCTATGTATACGTAATAGTTAATGTCAGTGCTAACTGTGGGCTTGATTTTTATTTATCCTTGCAACTTTAGTAAATGAGAATAACAATTTCATTTACAGTTGAAAAAACTGAGATTTGGAGAGAAACTGGGATTTGTTCAAGATCAGTTAGATTGTAGATCTGGGGCTTACAGGATCTCTTTACCTCCAGAGCATGAACTCTTAACTACCCATCTATGCCACTTCTCCAGGGTTTAGACTAGGGGATGTTAAGATGCAGGCCTTAAATTTCAGCTCCCTCTAAAATTAGGCTTATAGAATATTTCATGCTAGAATATGCCTTTAATAATTCCTGACAAGGCCTACAAAAAGTTTAATATCTAGTGCGTAATTTCCTAATCTACATGCTTGTTGAATAGTTAAAACACTATTGTGAAAAGGTGAATAACCCAGGGCAATATGTAACTGTCAGGCATTAAGTGGCAGAGAAAATTAAAGGAAGAAGATTTATGTCCATGGAGAGATCTGAGCTAGGTGTTGAAAATGAAACTCTAGGTAGAAAGAGAAAATGAATACAAGTATAAATGCACACAATACAAAACTTCACTGGGGAAGAGGGAATAGATAATCTTGACTGTAGCTGGATAGATATTGTCCACCAAATTCCTTAAGAATAGGGACCTTGTCTTAGTAAATGGAATCCTTTTCTTTGTCTGGTTCTTGACCATATGGGTTCACAGTAGGTAGCTGTTGAAGTAGAATTGGATTTTAGTTCGATTATATAGGGATTTTAGGAACCTTCAGGAAACCATTGTAAAATCACCTGAACTATTTGTTTAAATGCCACTTGATAAATTTTTCTTAAAATAATTCACTACATTGTAGAATGCAGTGTTTCCCAATTTTTAAAGGTTTATATTACCAGATTTATTTATTTGTTTTGGATATTGGAAGGTATTTTCTTTTGGAAACTGTTTAAAATGCTTATAAAAAATCTCAAGCCTGTTAAGGAATCGTAGGTTTTCAAAGCTGGAAGGAACCTTAGAGATCCAATCACATAGCTGAAAGTACAGTGTGGGCATTTATAATAACATGACAGGAAACAGTGAAATTATCTTAAGTACTTGTGCTTAAAGAAAAGCAGGTTTAATCAGAAATAGATTTGCAGAGATTAAGAAGGTGATTTCTGGGGACTTTTTAAAATACTCAGCAGGTTGATGGCAGTAACTTTCTTGATTTTACTTAGGTGTTTTTTTCTTGATATATACTATACTAACTGGTTATCAGCAGTGATTCGGGCTCACCACTGGAAAAGAGGAGAAAGGGACCTCACAGAGAAAACTGGGAAGAAAGAATGGTAACAATTAGATTTCTTTACATGAACAATATTAAGACTATTCCAATTTAGGCCTGGCACGGTGGCTCATACCTTTAATCCTAGCACTTTGGGAGGCCGAGGTGGGCAGATCACCTGAGGTCAGGAGTTCATGACTAGCCTGGAGAACGTGGTGAAACGCCATCTCTACTAAAATACAAAAACTAGCTGGACATGCTGGTGCACGCCTGTAATACCAGCTACTCGCAAAGTTGAGGCAGCAGAATTACTTGAACCCAGAGGCGGAGGTTGCAGTGAGCCAAGATCACGAGACTCCGTCTCAAAAAAAAAAAAAAAAGACTATTCCAGCTTAATTCATAGCACTCTAAGGGAGGAATAAACGAGGAAAAGTGAAATAGCAGTGGTGTTTGTGCAGGATCTCTGAAAGGTAATTGGTGTACTGAGTGATAAAATTGACCATATCAATCGGGCACAGTGGCTCATGCCTGTAATCCCAGCCCTTTGGGAGGCCAAGGCGGGTGTATCACCTGAAGTTAGGAGTTTGAGACCAGCTTGGCCAACATGGTGAAACCTCGTCTCTATTAAAAATACAAAAAATTAGCCAGATGTGGTGGTGCAAGCCTGTAATCTCAGCTACTCAGGAGGCTGAGGCAGAAGAATTGCTTGAACCTAGGAGAGAAGTCGCAGTGAGCCAAGATCACACCACTGCACTCCAGCCTGGGCGGCAGAATGAAAAAAAAAACCATATCAACTAGATTTCTGGTTGAAGGCAAGAATAAAATTGTGTTTATGTGTGATGGGAGAGGCTGTGGTGAGAGTTACTGTGAGTGCAAGGTATCTATGTCTACCATTGCTTCTGCTTTTCTATGTTGGATTTTCTAAAGATGAAAAAGTGCTTCCTTTAATTAGTCCAATAGAGTAAGCCAGATGTTTAAGATCTAGCACATGCCTAGATCTAGTGTAAGTTCCAGACTTTGTTATTCATCGCTGTGTTTGCAGAATAGAGTTCCTTATTTTGGTGCCGCTAAAATACTTGTTGAATAAGGAATGAGATGGCACTGCCTGCAGGTAGTATCAACTTGGGAATTCCATTGAAGTCTGAAATGTAACCATTTATCTTTTACTTTTCCCATCTTATGCCGCCTTTATGCTTATTTTGGCCTGTTAAATTACCATCCATTTAAAATCACAGGCAGAAAACCTTCATATCACCCTTCTGCTGTTTGTCTTCTTTAGTGTTCTGATGAGTATTTCTCAAATTAATCTTGCTGTCTCAGGCCTCTGCCTAAATCCATTCTGTTCCCTCTGGCCATTAGAATTTTTTCCTAAATATTGCAGCTGATCATTGCCTCCCTCACTAGTTTCCATTGACTACAAGACGAACTCCAGATCTCTTAGCTGTTGCCCATCTAAACTTGCAGAAACTGCTCTCCCTAAAATCCCTAACAGTCTCCCTAGTCTCCTAATGTAACTCATTTAATGGATATTTTCTTTGCTCATCTATTTGGTGTTTAGGCATTTTTTAAAACCACTTTTTCTTTCTTGGAATTCTCTTATATTGGCATCCTGACCAAGTTGGGTTTATTATCCATAATAGTTAGGGAGAACACACACTTGAGGGTATCAGAGGATGTTAGAAGGAATCTATTCATTTGGGTAATTTGGAGAAGAGTCTAAGGAAGTGAAGCTTTGCTTTAGATTGAATGTTGTCAGAAAGTGAGGGCAGTTCCGTGATTCGGCATCTTAATAAATTTTATAGGGTGGGCTGACCTAAGCAGGGGAAAAGCTGTAATTGGTAAAGAAGTATCAGTCATTTAATTGAAGAGGGGAATGTTAGGTATTTTGTGTTGCTCAGTGACCTTGTCCGAAATGGATGTTCTATGAAATTGTTTGTGTCCAAGAAAACGATATGCCCTAGCTGGTAAGCATCAGATCAGTTGGTAATAACATTGAGGTTTATGTCTGAATCTCAGATAAGTTTCTGGAATGTGGAGGCTGCTGTTTTTTTCTTTATCAGTGCCCACTTTTGGCCAAGGGCAGACGAAGTTGGGCTGCAGGACATTAATTTTTGCTTTTCACATCTTCACTATGGCTGAGATTTTATTAAGATCAGAGGCATTTCCATTCAGTGTAGTTTGCAGTTTAACCAGTTAATCCTTTCTTCTATTGTAAGATGAGCAGTTTATCCATCTGATGTTGACAGTGGTTGCACGGTAACATTAAGACTCTTGACAAGAGTACATCAGCTGACTCTAATACCCAGTCTTGTGGTTTTCCTTTTACTTCTTTCCTCCTAGGTCATCCTTACCATCCCTATATCTAATATATTTCGAAGAACTATTAATTTTAATTTGTAAAATTCAAACCAACTAGTTCTCATTATTTGTAGTATGTTTTGTAAAGTTATCTCAAACACTGAGTTAGACAGTATGGAACCATTGCTTCTGAGGGAATTATGGAATAAGGTTTCTGTGAGTCACAGTGTTTTAGTCAGTTGATGAGTTTGTAACCTTGTTTTATGAGTGTTTCTTTTAAAGATGCCTTACTTAATATATATTGCTGATTCATTAACATTGAATTCACAGCAAATAAAGAAGGTTATCTAACACGTGTTTTTTTTTCAGAAGGCACATCATAGCCTTCTTGCACTTAGGAATGCCAGACAGCATTTCAGCACTATGCTTGGGGCCATATTAAATAACAGCATCAACAAAAAGCACATATGTGAAAAACATGGGCTTAAATAAGCCAAGAAGCAGATCCTTGTTAACAACATGAGAGCTGGAGCTAGAAGGCAGAGTGTTGCTTTGTCCCACCACAGTTGGGAATGTATGTGTTGGATTACTCAAATTTTTCACCACACTACACTCATCTGCAAATTACTGTGAAATAGGAAGCATTAATTTTGGGATTACAAATAAATGTTAAGGAGTAGGTGAATTTGCAAATACAGAATCTGGGAATAATGAGAATCAACTGCGTGTCAATTTTTTCCATCTTCATTAATTTCTATAACCCTAACTTGGGCCATCATAATTTCTCAGTTGTTCTAACTAGTCTCCATTCAGTCTGGCCAAATGAAGCTTAGTTCCCTCCAAAGTATGGCCCACATTGTAGCTGGAGTAATGTTTCTGAAATATAAATCTGATCATTGCATATATTCCCCATATGTAACCCAGTTGTTTTTCAGTAGCTTCCGATTGCTCTTAGAATAAAGGCAAAAATCCTGATATGGTCTACAAATCCTTTAAATTCTTGGCTCTTGTTTACCTAGCACCAGCTTCCTCCTGCTCCATGATAATTCTGCCCACTCTTTATTTGTTTTTGAGATGGAGTATCACTCTTGCTCAGGCTGGGGTACAGTGGCATGATCTCGGCTCACCGCAACTTCTGCCTCTCAGGTTCAAGCGACCGCCTCCCGGGTTCAAGCAATTCTCTTGCCTCAGCCTCCCAAATAGCTGGGATTACAGGCATGTACCACTATGCTTGGCTAATTTTGTATTTTTGGAAGACACAGGGTTTCACCATGTTGCCCAGGCTGGTCTGAAACTTCTGACCTCAAATGATCCACCCACCTAGGCCTCCCAAAGTGCTAGGATTACAAGTGTGAGCCACTGAGCCCAGCCCTCACTCTTTAGATCAGTCTTTCCTGACACAACCCCCAATCCAGTCTACGTAATGTTACTTTGATAGTGTTTTCTCTTTTTGAGAAGGAGTCTCACTCTGTCACCCAGGCTGGAGTGCAGTGGCGCCATATCGGTTCACTGCAACCTCTGTCTCCTGTGTTGAAGCGATTCTCCTGCCTTAGCCTCCCAAGTAGCTGGGATAACAGGTGTGCACCACCATACCCAGCTAATTTTTGTAATTTTAATAGAGATGGGGTTTCACCATTTTGGCCAGGGCGGTCTCGAACTCCTGACCTTAGGAGATCTGCCTGCCTCAGCCTCCCAAATTGCTGGGATTATAGGTGTGAACCACTGGCCCGGCTCTATAGTGTTTTCTTGATAACACTTTCCTTTCCTTCATAGCGTTTATCTTAATTCTTGGTTCTACAGGTGCTTACTCATATAGTCAATTTAAAAAATTAATATGCCTCTTATTAGACTGTAATATAAGCTCGAAGACAGCAAGAATTGTGTGTGCCTTGATTATCCATTGTATCAACCACAACTAGTACAGTACCTGATATGTGGTAGGTTGTCATTACATACTGCATGAATATGTAAGGCCCTTCCCATCTTGACCTCAACCTATATTCCCATTATTTTCCTAGTAGGTTTCTGTGCTCTACACACTTAACTGTTTCCTTAGTCTTTCACTCTGAGGTGTTCTGTCCTTCCCCACGACCAAAAAGAAAAAAGTAATTTAAATACCAAACCAGTTTTTCCCATGCAAACCCCTATTCATCCTTTGAGATCCAACTTAACAGTCAACTCTTTGGTGTGATAATTTCCATATACTCTTGAGTAGTGTTTTATAAAATATGTAAAATTGAGATTTGTGCCCTTAGCACCATACCTAGAAAAGTAAATGCTGAAGAGACATGGATACGCCATGGACAGCTTTCAAACTGGTCAAATAACTTCCTTAATAAGATTAATAGTATAAATTTTTAATATCAAATTTACAGAAGGAATAAATTATTCCCAGAACTTTCTGATTTCAGGGTCACCATTGAAAAATAACTCTTGGTATTATAATAATCTACTTTTTCTGCTTTTTAAAAATAACTATTGCTGATTTTGATAGTGCTCGTTTCAACTTTTTAAAATAATATTTAACCATTAATGATTTTTGAAAATCAGTAGACTTCTTTATTACAATATAAGCTCTTTGAAGTTGGGGAGGCCAAAGTGTATTTACCTTTTATTCCTTCGTCTAGGGTTTCTTACATAATAGGCAGTGAATAAATAATAAGTAAAGAATGAATTTGTGCCAGTAGAACCATACAGAACCATAAAACAACTTTTTGCTTGAGATTATGTTTTTTTACTTAAATTGATCATCAATGTTTTCTCTGGAAGTGGATAACTGGCATTGCAGCGGTTCTTAAAGGTCGTAACTATTATGGTCATTGAATGGATTTTATTTAAGTAAAATGGTTAAGATGTTTTCAGTACTTTGTGTGCAGGAGTACCTGCATTAATGTGCTATGCAGTTTTTTTACTTTCCAGAATATTAATGAAAATTAGTCATGTAGTTTTAATTTTGTTTTGTCACATTATAAAATGGGGGAGGGGCTTCCAATTAGGAAAGCTGTGTCCATTTAAAAGTACATGCTAAATTGATCTTGTATTATAATGTAAATATAAGCCCCAGTGTAAATATAAGCTTTTTAAAAAATAAGCAGTTTTACAGAATGTGGTAATAATTGAACTATTAAGTTGGTGTAAAAGTAGTTGTGGTTTTTTGCCATAATACATACTTACATGTAGTGTAAAACTTTGTCAAATTAGCTTTAAATGAACTATACTAGTTATTGGAATTATTCTTAAAATTACCTTACGTGTAATGAATTTCTAAATTATTAACTTGTTTTGCCAACCTTCACCACATAGTTTATTACCCATGTTGCTGGATTGTCTCCATAGCTGTTTATCAGTTGGACTGTAATAGTCTTTTTATTTTAACATGGATTTTGACAGTTCTCTGTAGTGTACAAAATAATGTATTTTTACTAAAACTGGATCTGGTTTGAATAAAAGAAAAGAGCATTAACTAGTTATCTTGGTTGGATTGCTTCCATAAGTGTAGGAGAGGCAAGAATTATGGGAAAAGTTCATTTGGCTTTTAAAGAGGTCTTAGGGCTTTATTTCAGTGTGATTATTTCATATTCTGTGAAATCACTTTTAAAACAATGAATTGTTTGGTAAAGCATATGGAGAAAAAAAATCTGAGACTCTACCTTATTTTACCTGAGACTCTGTTTACCTTGTCTACTATTCAATTCTTTCATTTAAAGCTGAGATTAGGTGATGGATCACTGTATTTTTGCCAGGCTGTTCACTGTTAAACCTTCTTTTGGCAGTGGTTCTTAAGGGGAGGGGAGGTGGGAGATGTCAGGGGGAGCTACCTTCTAGAATCTCCTCTTCACTATTTTGAAAATAAGCCTGGTGGCTGGCAGGTGGCTCACACTTGTAATCCCAGTACTGTGGGAGACCGAGGCGGGCAGATTACCTGAGATAAGGAGTTCCAGACCAGCCTAGGCAACATGGTGAAACCCTATCTCTACTAAAAAGATAAAAATTAGCTGGGCATGGTGGCAGGCACCTGTAATCCCAGCTACTTGGGAGACTGAGTCAGGAGAATCGCTTGAAGCTGAGAGTTGAAGGTTGCAGTGAGCCAAGACCCCACCACTGCACTCTAGCCTGGGTGACAGAGTAAGACTTCCTCTTAAAAAGAAAAAAAAAAGACGAGGAAAAGAAATCTGATACCTAACGACGGGTATGGGCATTGCAGAAAATTTCCAGTAATATGTAACCCACCCACCACCCCACCCGCATTGCAACATACTTGTTTTGGAAGTGTTCTTAATGTTTGAAAGATGCTCTTAGTGATCTTAATGTTTACGGTTAAGGGCTTCCTAGATAGAATTCAAATCTTTTGTAAAGAAAAAGTAAAGAGGAGCTTTTCTCACCAAAAAGCAGTGATGTAATTAATTAGAATGAAAGAGTACTCACTGTAGGTCCTGTTAGTCAATTTGGAATTAAGACCAACCTGGGGAAAATAATTTTGGATAATGGTACCTCATATAGCATATCAGTACTTTAAAAATCTCTTACCTTCTCTCTCTCTGGATACAGTGAATTTTAAGTACATTATTGCTCTTTTCCTTGGTAGCTTTTAGATTAAATTTTATGATCACTTTTTTAAAAAGTGGATGAGTTGTGTAATAAAGGATGTTCCTGTTGAGTGAATGGTATAGCACCGAATTTGAAAAATCATTCTTTTAAAATTAATGCTTATAAAAACTTTACAATTAACACATTTTATTTTTTTTGATAGGTTTATGGCTACAAATGATTTGATGACGGAACTGCAGAAAGATTCCATCAAGTTGGATGATGATAGTGAAAGGAAAGTAGTGAAAATGATTTTGAAGTTACTGGAAGATAAAAATGGAGAGGTACAGAATTTAGCTGTCAAATGGTAAGTTGTTTTTTACTGGTTGAGTCTTTCTCCCTGCTCCCCTAACCCTGTTTTTAAAATCTCTATAATAAGTAGTAAATTATCTTAGTCTTGTACTGTGTCTTTCTAGTGTTTGTGTTAAGAATTTTTAGGTGACTAATGTTTAGTGTTTGTCTATGGTACATATAATATATTTCCTTACAGTGTATAAGTTACTAAATGTGGCCTTTCATGGTATTTTTTTTTCTTAATTTTTAAGAAGTACATGTAGGGAACTCCAAAAACAATGATTCTCATTTGACCATAGCCTACATTTTTAGCTAGGTTAAAGGCCTACTTGTCTCAATCTATCTCTGTCTTCCAGTGGGGATGAAATTTTTAAACCAAATGATTAAGGAAAATTAAAAACTAATAAAATTCCTTTTTTTTTTAATGCAGGGTCTCACCCTGTCACCCAGGTAGGAGTGCAGTGGTATGATCACAGCTCACTGCAGCCTTGACCTCCTGGGCTCAAGCAATCCTTCTGCCTCATTTTTCAAAATTTGCTTGTGGAGACGAGGTCTTACTATGTGGCCCAGGCTGGTCTTGAACTCCTGGGCTCAAGCGATCCTCCCATCTTGGCCTCCCAAAGTGCTGGGATTATAGGCATGAGCCACCGTGCCTGGCCAAAACACTACTACTAATAACATTCTTAATAAAGAATAGCAGCACTTAAACCATAGTTAACTCAAAACAACATTGATGATACAATAGTTACAGAGAGTCTTTTCTAAGAATTTTGGAGATTCTGATTGCCTTTGTGTATACAATGCAGTGGGAGCTTCTTGCTAAGCATAATGTTGGCAGTTTGGTTTCTAATTTTTAGTAGGGTAAAGAATTTGAGTTCTCAATAAATTGCATTAACATATTGGTTTATGAATGTTAACCTTTTTGCTTATACCTGTAATCCCAGCACTTTTGGAGGCCGAGGCAGGCAGATCATGAGGTCAGGAGATCGAGACCATCCTGGCTAACACAGTGAAACCCCATTACTACTAAAAATATAAAAAAAATTAGCCGGGCATGGTGGCATGAGCCTGTAGTCCAGCTACTCAGGAGGCTGAGGTAGGAGAATCGCTTGAACCCAGGAGGTGGAGGTTTCAGTGAGCCGAGATCGTGCCACTGCACTCCATCCTGGGCGCAGAGTGAGATTCCATCTCAAAAAAAAAAAAAAAAGAAACCCTTAATTTACATAGTTATTCATATAACCTTTAGCCTTGTAAAAGTTATGGAATTATGTCTTTTTGTACATCATTACATTTGGTGTCAGTTTAAATAAAACATCCCATTGTTACTCCTTTTTAAAGGATTTTCAGTTTGTTTTAGCCTCAACTTTTGCATATCTCTTGTAAGAGTAAATAGAAATATGAGAAATAATTGGTCAGCATAGAATTTCTAGACATGCAATACAGGTTTGCATTTGCAAGTTTAAAATAAGATGGGTCTTTCAAAAAATGCTGTTGTAGGCCGGGAGTGGTGGCTCATACCTGTAATCCCAGCACTTCGGGAGGCCAAGGCGGGCAGACCACCTGATGTCAGGAGTTCAAGACCACCCTGACCAACATGGTGAAACCCTGCCTTTACTAAAATACAAAAATTAGCCGGGTGTAGTGGTGCATGGCTGTAATCCCAGCTATTTGGGAGGCTGAGGCAGCAGAATCTCTTGTTCCCAGAAGGCAGAGGTTGCAGGGAGCGGAGATCACGGTACTGCATGCCAGCCTGGGCGACAGAGCGAGATTCTGTCTCAAAAAAGAAAAAAAAACTGATGGTGTAGAATAATACAGTTAAGTCAGTAATTTTAGTTTAACTTTCTTATCTTTTGATTTTTTTTTTGCTATATGCCTAATAAACAAAATTAAGCTTTGTTCAGAATATGTCCTGAATGTTTCTCAAGCTTTTAAAAAAATAAGTCTTTAAAAAAGTGCTTTGTCCCAAATTGAGAGTTGGGAGGTATGTAGTTCTTAGTCACTTTAGTGTGTATCTCTACTCATTAGGAAGCTGAGTTTCTTGACCTTTTGTTGATCTTTTGTATTTATAATTAGAGGAGTTGGGAAGAAATAACATATATTCAAGAAAATAAAGGAATTAGGATATAAATACATTAGGAGATAAAATGATAATGAGTAATTAAGAGCTGAGTCTTGGAGGAGGGAAAATCACAATAAAGAATAAAACAGCCATATAAAAAAAATTGGAAAAAGTGAACAAAAATTTTCAGTTTTTGGAAAAATTCAACAAAGAATTCACCACTCAAAAGAAAGGTCCAGAAATATTTCACAGACGTCTTTAAAACCTCAAAGAACAGATAATTCCAGTACAGAGAGTTGTAGTACTGTTCCAGAATGTAGGATAAGTATGAAAACCTTCAACACTTTAAATACTGATGACAGATCCTAATGATAACACTTAAAAGAAAATTATAGACTAGCTTCATTTAAATGTTCAAAATAAAATATAGCAGTGTATTATGAGTAACATACTGTGACCAAGTAGAGTTTACCCCAAGATTATGGGGGGCGGGGGTAGTTCAGTATTATTTTCTTTATTAATGAAGTTATTTTATTATGTTAATAGGTCAAAGGGAGAAAAAAACTATCTGGTTAGTTGTCAAGACACTGGTAAGAGTCAGCACTGACTCTTGATTAAAACAAAACTAAAAGCACTTAGTTTACTTACTATAATTAGAGAGGAAAAGCACTTAGTTTACTTACTATAATTAGAGAGGTGAAGAATTTCCAAAAACCAGCATACGTGATTTGTCATTAGAGTTAAAAACAAGTTGAAGATATATTATCCCACTTGGCAGAATTCATCATCTGTTCCAGGTAAAACATGTAACAGCATAGGAATTGATAGGTCCCTTCTTTAACATTAAAGGAGTATATACATACACACACACACTTCAGCCCAAAAGTTATAAAATACCAGATACATTCACCCTAAAGTCAGGGACAAGGCAAATATGTGCATCTCTCTGCGGTTTCTTTTGAGAGTATTGACCACTATAAGACAGGGGTGGAATGAAAATTAGAGGCATAAGAATTGAAAAGTTTAAGTGAGAAAAACAAGTCAAGAAAAATTGAATTTACAAGAAGAATTCGGTGAGGTAGGATGTAAAATTTACAAAATTAATAGCTTTTCATATAAGCTTTTGATACAGTAGCTTTTCGTTTGCTGATACGAAAATCATTAGCTTTTCATATGGCCAATTAGAAGACATAATGGAAATGAACACCCATTTATTATAGCAACAGAAAGACAAAATACATAGGAATAAATGTAACAAGAAATGTTATAATGGTGACCTTGGATTGCAGTGTTGTGTGGTATAAGGTAAGGTTACAGTTTTCTGTTCCAAATTTATGGGAGAAAAATTTTTAAATACTTAAAAATACAAAAATGTGCTTGAACAAACAGAAAGACATCTCATGTCCTTGAATGGGACAACTCTAGACACCATAAAGTTTTTGGTTCTCTTCAGGTTACTTTTATGCTAACCTAACTTTAAAAATCATTAAGTTTTTTTTAGAAGCTAGACAAATTGACTATAAAGTACATTAGGGTTGAGAGTGAGCATGTGCTGAAGATAGTCAAGAAAACTCTGAAAAAGTAGAACAACTGCTGCAGGTAGAATGGTGTTGGTTAGCCCTATAAATATTATGTCTCTATAATCAAAGTGGTGAGGCAGTCGGGCATTAATAGACCAGTGAAGTAAAATAGAATGTAAAGTATGTTATGAAGGTAGCATCACTGGGAAAAAGATGGACCTTTTTCAAAATTGTATAATTGTATCATACAAATCTCCAATCAAGATCACCATTTTTCAGATTTTATTTACCTTAAATTAGTTTTGCCAGTTAAAAAACTTCATATAAATGGAATTACACAGTATGTGCTCTTGTATTTGGCTATTTTTGCTCTCATAATACCAGAAATTAATCCATGTTATTTATATTAGTAGTTCATGCCTTTTTATTAATGATTAGTACATTGATAGTTTGTTTATTCATTTGGTTTCTTTCATGGATTTGACTACTGTGAATAAATATACAGTGAACGTTCCTGTACAAGTCCCTTTTAGGACATGTGTTTTTATTTCTTATTGATACCCAAGAGTGAAACTGCTCTTGTTCACTTAGCTTTTTATGAAAACGCCAAATTGTTTCCCAAAGTCTATCTACCATTTTATGTGAAAGTACCAGTTGCTCCACATTCTCACCAACCATTTGGTTGTGTCAGTTTTTAATTTTAGCCACTTCAGTAAGTATAAGTGTGGTTTTAATTTATATTTCCCTGATAATTAATGATGTCAAGCACTGTTTCATGTGTTGTTTGGCTATTTTTTTGTGTGTATATGGACTTTTTATTATCAAGTTGTAGTTCTTTTCTGAATTTGATGAGCTTAAGTTTTAATTTTGGTTTCAAATTTAGTTTAGTTTGATTTAATTTATAAGTTCATTTAAATTTTTGTGTATGGCTATTGTTTTCTGTGTTCTAAGAAATCTTCGTTTACCTTAGGTTGTAAAGATTTTCTCCAAATGAGATTTCTAATTTTAGCTTTACTTTTAGTTCTATGATGGATCTTGTATTTATTTTTGCAAAGGATATGAGGCAGGAATTAACTTTTTCTTTTTTTTCCCCAAATGGAGATCCAGTTGATGTAGCACCGTTTATTGAAAAGATCTTCCTTCCCTACTGATTTACTTGTCAAAAAAGTAATTGACTATAAAAGTGTGGGTCTACTTCTAGATGCTGTTTTGTTCCATTGCTTTGTCTATATTTATACTGGTACAACACTTGCATTCATTGTAGCTCAGGGTTCAACATCTTTGGCATTACTGACTCTTTGGGCCAGATAATTCTTCGTTGTTGAGCTATGTATTCTGTATATTGTAGAATGTTTAGCAGCATTCCTGGCCTTTACTCAGTATTTGCCAATAGTATTCCCTCCCAATTGTGACAATCAAAAATGTCTCCAGGCATTGCCAAATGTCTCTTGAGAGCAAAAATTGCCCCGTTGAGAAACACGGGTCTAGATCGTAAATGTAAAGTAAAAGATAGTTTAAGTTCTCTTTTGTCTTCCTTTGTCAAGAGTAGTTAAGCTGGGTGCCATGGCTCATGCCTTTAATCCCAGCACTTTTGGAGGCCAACGTGTATGAATCACGAGGTCAGGAGTTCAAGACCGGTCTCATCAGCATGTGAAACCCCATCTCTACTAGAAAAAAAAAAAAAATAGCCGGGCCTGTTGGTGCACACGTGTTATCCTGGCTACTCAGGAGGCTGAGGCAGGAAAATTGCTTGAACCTGGGAGGCGGAGGTTGCAGTGAGCCGAGATCATGCCACTGCATTCCAGCCTGGGCGACAGAGTGAGACTCACTCTCAAAAAAAAGTAGTTTAGTTTTTTAGGTCCTTTATATTTCTATGTAAATTTTAGAATTGTCAACTTTTATTCTTAAAAGTAAGCTTGCTTGAATTTTGATTAGAATTCTGTTGAAACTTTAGACATATTTGAGAAGAATTCACATTATATTAACAATACTTAATCTTTCAACCATGAACCATAGTATCTCATCCTTGTCAAAGTCGTTTTTGCCGAATCCTCAGGATTTTCTACCTAAACAATCATGATATCAGTGAATATCCCTCTCTTTTCAATCTTGATTTTGATAATTTGTGTTCCTTTTTTAAAAATCACTGGTTAATTGAATCAGGAACTTACCAACTTTACTAATCTTATCAAAGACCTGACATGAAGTGTTATTAATTTTGTCTATCTGTTGTCTCTTTCATTGATTTCTTCTGTGAATATTGCATTCCTAATGGCTTTCTAATTTAAGCATATAAAGGTGTATATTTTCCTCTAAGTATGTCTTCAGCTACATGATACAAATTTTGATATTTTCATTATCATTTAGTTTGAAATATTTTTAATTTTTGATGTGATTTTTAAAAAATCCATTTGTTACTTAGAAGCAATTTCCAAATATTTGGAAGTTATCTACTTATTTTTTTACTGGTTTCCAATTTAATTCTACCGTGGTCAGGGCACTTTTAACATTTATTGAGATTTGTTTTGTGGTGAGCTTGGCAAATGTTTTATATATACTTGAAAAAAAAAGTATATTCTGCAGTTGTTGGGTAAAGTGTTTTATAAATATGAGGTCAAGGTAGTTGATAGTGTTCAGTTTTATTTCTTTTCTGCTTTTTTTTTTTTTTTTGAGATGGAGTCTCACTCTGTCACCCAGACTGGAATTGACTCACTGCAACCTCTGCCTCCTAGGTTCAAGCGATTCTCAGACTGCCTCAGCCTCGCAAGTAACTGGGGTTATAGGCGCACACCATCACGCCCGGCTAATCTTTGCATTTTTAGTAGAGACAGGATTTCACCATTTTGGCCAGGCTGGTCTCAAACTCCTGACTTCAAGTGATCTACCCACCTTGGCCTTCCAAAGGGCTGGGAGTACAGATGTGAGCCACCACGCCTGGCCGTCCTTTTTGAATTTTTGTTTAGTTGATCTGGTGAGAAGTATGTTAAAACTTTAAACTATGACTTTTTCTCTATAGTAATCTCAGTCACTTTTTCTTGCATTTTAAAGCTGTGTAATGTTTTTCTGAGATGGAGTCTTGCTGTGTTGCCAGGCTGGAGTGCAGTGGCGCAGTCTTGGCTCACTGCAACCTCCGCCTCTCGGTTTAAGAAATTTCCCTGTCTCAGATTCCCAGGTAGCTGGGACTATAGGTGTGCACCACCACACCCACTTAATTTTTTATATTTTAGTAGAGATGGGGTTTCACCACGTTGGCCAGGATGGTCTCGATCTACTGACCTCGTGATCCACCCACCTCGGCCTCCCAAAGTGCTGGGGTTACAGGTGTGAGCCACCGCGCCTGGCAAAGCTGTATAATGTTAAAGACAAAATTGTTCTGACATTTGTTTAAACAGTAAGAAATACTTTAAGCAGGACTGTTGTGATAGGTGTAAAGACTATTGGAATAGGAGAGATTGGTCTCAACTTCAAATACTAGGACAAGTGGGAATTTATAGCCAAAAAGCAGAAAGTCAGAGGTTGAAACATCACGTAAGAAGAAATATCAAGGGTGGTGAGATTCTCACTATGATTGGGCTGTGCAGGACTGGCAAGGACAGGGGCCCAGAGTCAAGAACTGCTTGTCGAGAAGAGGGCTCAGACGATTTTTAGTAAAGTTTGGTCAAGGAGAGAATCTTTCTCAACGACTAGGTACATACACATTTATAATAGTTACGTCTTCTTGATGTGATCCTTTTACAAGTATAAGACGTTTCTCTTCTTTACTAATATACCTTACCTTGAAATATATTTTCTCTGATGTTAGTAATATAGCTACTCCAGTTTGTTTCAAGATTGGTGTATGTGCATAATGTATCTTTTTTATTTTTTATTTTATCTGTTTTTTTTAATAGTTACTTATAGATAGCAGGTAGTTAAGTCTTGTTTTTTCATTTATTCAGTTTTATAATTTCTGCCCTTTATTTTTAGTTTTTAAATACAGCATTTAAAGTTTTTATTTTTATTTTATTTTATATTTGATACAGAATCTCACTCTGTCACCCAGGCTGGAGTGCAGTGGTGTGGTCATGGCTCATTGCAGCCTTGACTTCCTGGGCTCCAGTGATCCTCCCACCCCAGCCTCCCAAGTAGCTGGGACCACAGGTGCGCGCTACCACACTCACCTAATTTTAGTATTTTTAGTAGAGACAGGGTTTTGCTATGTTGCCCAGGCTGGGAAAGCTCAAGCAGTCTAACTGCTTCAGTCTCCCAAAGTGCTGGGATTACATGCGTGCGTCACCACTATTCTGCTGAAAGCTAGAACTCTTATTCATTTTTGAGTTCCTTTGAACTCCACTCCCAATTTTCATTACTTTATATTCAGTCTTCCCCTGTATCTGCCATGTTTCAGTTATCACTGCCTTCATTTTGGATTAAGCTATATTTAACCTTTCAGTTTTTTTTTCTTTTAAATCCCTAGATTGCTCTGCCTACTACTACTCTGGTCAAGCAGTCAACAGTCATCAATTGAACATCTATTTAAGACATTGATCTGAGTATTTATCAAATTAAACTATTTTCATCATTTCACTTATGCTTGAAAAAATAAATTGGCTTCCAGTTTTATCACATTTAAAGTCATTGACCAGACTTTAAAAGTTCTCTATAATATCCTAGGGGATTACTTTTCCTGTGGTGTTTTCCCATCTGCCTTTTGTATCCAGCAGTTCATGTTACTCCTAATTTCTTTCAATATGCATTCTACTCCTTTTAGTCTCTGGTGTTTACAAGCGCTTGCTCTCATTTAAAATGCTCTTCTTTTCTAACTGTATCTCATGAAAGATCAGTATCAGTTGGGTGTGGTGGCTCACACCTGTAGTCCCAGCTACTCCGGAGGCTGAGGCATGAGAATCGCTTGAACCTGAAAGGCTGAGGTTACAGTGAGCCAGCACTGCACCACTGCACTCCAGCCTGGACAACAGAACAAGACTCTGTCTCAAAAAAAAAAAAAAAGCTTAATATCTAAAAATCTGACTGTTAATGTTCTGTCTCTTACCCTGTAAATTGCATTTAAAAGGTTTTTTTTTTAATTTGTTTTTAATCATGCCAGGGTAGTGAATGCCTTATTTCATAAATAGTTATGTGAGTTCCTTAGTTCATCAACCAAATGGTTAAGTTTTTGAAAATAGGGGCCATACTGCCTTTGTTATTCAGTAATTTTGAATACAGTGATTTCTTAATATAGAGGTCCTTAAACCCAGGGCTGTGGACCTGTACAGATCCTTGGCCTGTTGGAAAGTGGGCCGCGTAGCAGGAGGAGAGCAGCGGGCGAGCCAGCATTACTGCCTGGGCTTTGCTTCCTGTCATATCAGCGGTGGTATTAGATTCTCATAGGAGCGCAAACCTTATTGTGAACTGTGCGTGCAAGGGATCTAGGTTGTGTGCTCCTTATGAGAAATTAATGCCTGATGGTCTGAGGTTGAACAATTTATCCCAAAACCTCCTCTCCTGCAAATCTGTGGAAAAACTGTCTTCCATGAAATTGGTTCCTGCTGCCGCAATGGTTGGGAACTGCTCTTTTTTTTTTTTTTTTTTTTTTTAATTGTACTTTAGATTCTGGGGTACATGTGCAGATCATGCAAGATTGTTGCATAGGTACATTCATGGCAAGGTGGTTTGTTGCCACCATCCCATCACCTATACCTGACATTTCTCCCCACGTTATCCCTCCCCCACCCTCCCTCCCGCTATCCCTCCTGTAGCCACCCCCAACGGACCCCAGTGAGTGATGCTCCCCTCTTGTGTCCAAGTGTTCTCATTGTTCAACACCCACTTATGAGTGAGAACATGCGGTGTTTGATTTTCTGTTCTTGTGTCAGTTTGCCGAGAATGATGGTTTCCAGGTTCATCCATGTTCCTATGAAGGACACAGACTCATTGTTTTTTATGGCTGTGTAGTATTCCATGGTGTATATGTGCCACATTTTCCCTGTCCAGTCTATCATTGATGGGCATATGGGTTGGTTCCAGGTCTTTGCTATTGTAAACAGTGCCATGATGAACATGCCTGTGCATGTGTCTTTATAATAGAATGATTGATAGTCCTTTGGGTATATACCCAGTAATGGGATTGCTGGGTCAAATAGAATTTCTATTTCTAGATCCTTGAGGAATTACCATACTATCTTCCACAATGGTTGAACTAATTTACACTTCCACCAACAGTGTGGGATTGCTGTCTTAATGAATGTTCATGTACCAAACTTACCTACTGAAATCTATGGAAAGGACACGAAGGACTTTCTCCATCCTCAAGAAGTGGTTCAATTGGTGGACATAACACAAATTTGTAACAACATCCTCAATACTAATGAGAAAAGTATATGCAAAGTGCTTTGGGAGCACAGGGTAGTATTCACTCGTTTTCATCTTTACAACCAATTACTTTATGCTTTTAACATTTAGACAAGAAAATTAAAAAGCACATTGTTTTATAAATTAAGGAGACTCAAGGGCAGTGGAAATTCTTTTGGTTCATGAGGTGGTGTTTGGTAATAGGAAGAAAGGGTCAACGTTGGCAAAGTGATTTGCAGGTTTAGTGTCCTTTATCTGAAATGCTTGTGACCAGAGTATTTCGTATTTTGTATTTTTCCAGATTTTGGAATATTTGCATATACAAAATGAGATAACTTGGGGAGGGAACTGAAGTCTAAACATGAAATTCATTTATGTTTCATATGTATCTTATACACATAGTCTGAAGGTAATTTTATATGATATTTTTAGTAATTATGTACACTGAGGATAGGAAAAGGAAAAAATAATTCTGTGCGTGAAACAAAGTTTTGATTGTGACCAGCACATGAGATTGGGTTTGGAATTTTCCATCATGGCACTCAAAGAGTTCTGAATTTTCAGATGAGGGATGCTAAACCTATATATTGGATGGAACTTCCGTTTACTTACTTACTTACTTATTTATTTAGTTTTGAGACAGAGTCTCCTCTGTCGCCCAGGCTAGATTGCAGTGGTATGATCTCGGCTCACTGCAACTTTCGCCTCCTTGGTTTAAGCAGTTCTTGTGCCTCAGCTTCCCAAGTAGCTGGGGCAACAGGCATGTACCAAAATGCCCAGCTAATTTTTTTTGTATGTTTAGTAGACATGAGTTTCACCATGTTGGCCAGGCTGGTCTCGAACTCCTGGCCTCAAGTGATCCACCTGCCTTGGCCTCCCAAAGTGCTGGGGTTACAGGCGTGAGCCACCACATCTAGCCTCACCTTTTTATTATTAAAAAGTTTTGTGCCAGCCATGGTGGTGTGCCCTTGTAGTTCTAGTTACTCAGAAGGCTGAAGTGGAAGGATCACTTGATCCCTGGAGTTTAAGGCCATTATAAACAGCAGTGAGACCCTTTCTCTCAAGAAAAAGAAAAAGAAATAGGTTATCTGTGTATTTGTCAACTAATTAGCTTTAGGGGTATGATACGGAAAGCATCTTCAGTTTCATGATACTGGGATGGAAATCAGTGAGAAAAACTTGGAAACCAACTGCAAAAATCTCACCAATCACAATTTTTTTTAAACATTCTTATTTGTATACTATTTATGATACAGACATGGTATATTCTTCATCTTGACAGTTCTAGGCAGAAAGATTAATATTTCTGCTTATATATTTTCCTTCTTTTGTGCTTATCTAGATTTTTAAAAACAATTTCTCCTTTGTATTACAGTCTTGGCCCTTTAGTGAGTAAAGTGAAAGAATACCAAGTAGAGACAATTGTAGATACCCTCTGCACTAACATGCTTTCTGATAAAGAACAGCTTCGGGACATTTCAAGTATTGGTCTTAAAACAGTGATTGGAGAACTTCCTCCAGCTTCCAGTGGTAAGCAAGAACATATTTTTCTTCCTATTTTCTTTTTATGTGGAGGTATTTCTCCTCACCTTTTTTTCCTCTTCTGGCAAAGGAGGGAGGGAGGTGGCTGTCCTTACAGATCTTCCTAGGAATCCCTTTGAACAATTAAGAAAATTAAAGTTTGAAGGCTTGTTTTTCTTAGAAGTAAATTAGCTGTTAAATGAATATTTTGATTGAACTTGTATGTCATATGAATGTCAGTGAAGGATTTTTATATGTTGGAGCAAAATTTTATACTGTGTGTACCATGACTGCAGATTAGAGTTATGCTAACCTATGTGGTTAGGGAAGAGATAACCAAAATAATGCGTCCTGATTTGTCTTCTATTTCCAGTATTAATTTCACTTTGCCTCAGTATTTGCTTCATAAAATTTAACACAGTTCAGACATTGCTGCGAAATAGTTCAGTTTACTAGTAGCTTTAATTAAAGCAGAGCCTTTTACAGCTACTCGGTAATTGAACAAATTTAAAACTATAATTAATGAATTTGTCAACTAATTACAGCTTTTGGGCTCTAATAGAAATGTGTAGATAATATAAATTTTAGAATTGCTCTTGACTACTAAACTGTTGCTAAAATTAGCAGGCTAAAAGCTATTGTCTCATCTGCAAAAAGTGAGATTATCACCTATCTCATGTGAAGATTTAGATTAACGTAATCTGGGAATGTTATTTTCAATCATTTACTTAAATCATTCACTGTGCTAGTTTTCATGCTAAATGCTGCGTACGTATAACTAGTCTAAACATCAGTCATATGGGAGGTCTTACTATTCTTTCTAGTTTGTTGATGGGGGAACTGAAATTCAGAGCAATAAAGTTAATTCACCCAAAGTTGGGTGACTAATTGGGTAAAGATTCAAATCCATTATCTTTTAATCCAAAAAGGATGCTTTCTTCAGTGTATCATACCAGTGTTTATTTTACCCTTATTAAATAGTTGCTTATTTCAGTAAAACAGTTCACCAACTCAGAAGTGTATTATTTATAAAAAGCAGCCTGTTTCAAAAGATGTGTTTTTCTGTTATGAATCTCTTGTGTCTCATGATCAAAGGTGGAGTTGTTAAATATTTGGTAACTATCATTAATATGAGATAGAATTCAACATGCTTGCTTTGAAGTTATGCTTCTTATTCATGCAGGCTCTGCATTAGCTGCTAATGTATGTAAAAAGATTACTGGACGTCTTACCAGTGCAATAGCAAAGCAGGAAGATGTCTCTGTTCAGCTAGAAGCCTTAGATATTATGGCTGATATGTTGAGCAGGTAAGTGTGCCTGTTTATTTGCATTACTTTTAATACAGATATTACACTGATTTACTAAAAACCTTTTCTAGTAAATATAATAAAACTTGGTCAAAAATTATTCCTTTTTAAATGATGGCTCTTTTATAAATTTGTGTGATTAGGAGTGAGGAGGAAATAAACTAATTACACTTATGTATAAGCATATAATATTGCATAGTAAACATTTTGTAGTTCTTTAATAAAGTTTGTGATTTTAAATTTGTTAGCACAGTTCATGTTTTGTTTTACATTCTTGCACTCAATGATCTATTTAGATAGAGATGTGCCAGTAGTTACACAGATTTTCTAGTTAAAAGAATGCTGGTAATCTTCAGCAACTATATTTATAGTGCATATTTTAGGGGAGGAAGGACCTTGGCTTTTTTATATTTGTTGTCTTTTCACTTTCCTTTGGAAGTCAGATGTTAGAACATAGACCTAAGCAACTCCTAGGAGAAAATACCTTAAAGGACTTGTCAGTTTCTGATTCTCAGAATCATTATAGGCCACCATTATTTGTACATATATTTTTTGTGGCAAATTCATTTCAACTTAAATACAATCAGGTGCCTTCATGTGGGGCGTGTGTGTATAAAGTGAGGAGCTATCATCCTGGCATTCAGAGAGCTTATATTTTACTATAGGACATAAGAACACAAATGGCTACAGGGCAGAATGGGACTAAAGACTAACTGGGAGCATAGTGTGTTTTGGGTTTTAAAATGGAAGGATTCAAGAAAATTGTTTTTATGGAAATTGGCATTTGAATTGAGTTTTGAAGAATGAGTAGCACTTCAGTAGGTAGATGTGCCCAGTAACATAAGTAGTATATGGATGGGGGAGCGTATTCTAGTTTTCTAGAATATAGAATGAATAGAAAAGCAGTAGGAAATCATTCTGAAAGATGATGGTCATGTTGAGGAGGATGAGGAATTTATGTTTAATTTGATAAACAGTGAAAATTCGGACTTTTTGTCCTATATGTGATTTAATTACAAACACTGTCCTGACACAGGTTTGGGTACTAGTGACTCACTGAACTATACATTTGAGATGATTTGGAAGAGGGGTGTTGGAACAGCAGGAACAATGAAACTACATATATATATATATATATATGTAGAGGAAAGACAATAAGGCAGAGGGAGAACTCAAAAGAAACTCAATTTTTAGTACTGTGAATCCTCCCAAAAAAGCAATACAAAAAGTCAGAATACAGAAAATCATTGAGAGATTTTTCGTTTTTTTGAAACAGAGTCTCTGTTACCCAGGCTGGAGTGCAATTCCTTGATCTCAGCTCACTGCAACCTCTGCCTCCCAGGTTCAATAATTCTGCCTCTGCTTCCTGAGTAGCTGGGATTATAGGCGCCCGCCACTACGCACGGCTGATTTTTGTATTTTTAGTAGAGACGGGGTTTTCCATGTTGGCCAGGACATTCTCGAACTCCTAACCTCAAGTGATCCACCTGCCTTGGCCTCCCAAAGTGCTGGGCTTACAGGTGTGAGCCATCGCACCTGGCCCAGAAAATCATTTAGAGATTTTGGAAGGAGAAAGTGACAAGATTGTTGTGTGTTCTTGGTTGTTGTTTGTGTTTGGTTTTGCTTTTGGTTTTGAGACGGGTTTTGGGACAGGCTGCAGTGCATTGGCATGATCACGGCTCATTGCAGCCTCAACTTACCAGGCTCAGGTGGCCTTTCCACTTCAGCCTCTGAGCAGCTGGGACTACAGGCATGCGCCGCCACACCTGGCTAATTTTTGTATTTTTTGTGGAGCTGAGGTGGAGCATGTTTCCCAGGCTGGTCTCCAACTCCTGGGCTCAAGCAATCTGCCTGCCTCAGCCTCCGAAAGTGCTGGGATTACAGGTGTGAGCCATCATACCCAGCCTTGTGGTTTTGTGTTTTTTTGTTTTTGTTTTTGTTTTTGTTTTAAATTTCTAATACTTTACCAAGCCAATTGATTGGATAGGCTATAACTGGGGATTTAGGTCTGGATTCCAGGAGTCAGTTTGGCAATGTAAATTTCAAGGCTGCATTCACTTAACTCAGGTTTCCGTTGCATTGGTAGATAAATTGAGAATTTAATTTTCCTTAAGTCCCAACTAAATTTGTGTTCTGAATATTTACATTGAGGTCAGAGGCCAGACATGTAGTAGTGCTCAGGCATCTTGAATTCATTTGTTGTTTTCTTTCTTTTTTTTTATTTTATTTTAAGGCAAGGAGGACTTCTTGTTAATTTCCATCCTTCAATTCTGACCTGTCTGCTTCCCCAGTTGACCAGCCCTAGACTTGCAGTGAGGAAAAGAACCATTATCGCTCTTGGCCATCTGGTTATGAGCTGTGGAAATATAGTTTTTGTAGATCTTATTGAACATCTGTTGTCAGAGTTGTCCAAAAATGATTCCATGTCAACAACAAGAACCTACATACAATGTATTGCTGCTATTAGTAGGCAAGCTGGTCATAGAATAGGTAAGGAATTTTTAAAAGTTTTAAAGTTTTCTTTAATAAAAAAAATTAATGCAGGTTTTAAAAGAACCATTATGCTTTTCTTAGGTGAATACCTTGAGAAGATAATTCCTTTGGTGGTAAAATTTTGCAATGTAGATGATGATGAATTAAGAGAATACTGTATTCAAGCCTTTGAATCATTTGTAAGAAGGTATGTTTTTAAGATCTTTATTTTTTACAAAAAGTTTTAAGAATAGAATCATAAGATATAGATTAGGTGTGTGAGTAGAAGCAGCCTATTGGATTTCAGATACAAGAGACATACAATATTTGAAGCTAATGTCATCTTGCTGTTATAAAATGTGGTTGGCACATTTATTTTGAAAAATTTCTTGTCATTGTTGGGACTTTATTTAAATAATTTGGGAAAGGTATTTATAATTATTTTGGGTTTACTTTAGAAGGGAAGAAATGCCAGTGTAATAATGTAGTGTATACTGAAAGCACAGCAGGATAAATTAGGTCACATCAATTTTGCTAGGTCAGTGATTCTCAATTTGGAAATTGATTCTAATATTTTTTTTAAATCTTAGTAAAAAGTGTATATTTGTGTACTAGAAGGCAATACTAGATAAGTAACAGAATTTTTGCTCTTGGCTAATGTATTAGCATGGTGTCTTGAGACCTTACAGGTTGTTTTCTGCATTTATCCCTTGATACTCCTGGTTTTGAGAAGTGGCTTTTAATCATATCATATTATTAAAATCAGAAATTGTTGGATTCATTTTGTTCTTCTAGTTGAGAAACACAAAGTGTTCTTTTATTTGTTGGCTCTATGAGCATTTATGTGTTCTGTCCTCATTGTATACCAAGCCTAGGTGATTATGCACTGGCATTTCCACCAATAACCATCATTACTGAAGAGCACATTCATCTGGGCTGGGTTTTTTAATAACATGTTGAATATACACCGATTTCTCTCTATACTGCCACATGGTAACCATAACATAGTTAAAATGGGAATTAGGGGAGATCATCTTAAAATTGATTAAGTATAATTTGGAAGGTAAACCTTTTAAAATAGTAAGTCCATGGGAGAGAAAGGCACCAAGAATCATTGGTTCTAGATAGTCTGGGAGCTACTTTCCTCTGTTATTGCTGGTAATTAAAGCAAAATGTGGCAGATGATGAATCAAGGAGAAAAGTACAGCTCTTCAAAGAAGCTTTTGTTTTTGTCTTTAGATGTCCTAAGGAAGTATATCCTCATGTTTCTACCATTATAAATATTTGTCTTAAATATCTTACCTATGATCCAAATTATAATTATGATGATGAAGATGAAGATGAAAATGCAATGGACGCTGATGGTGGTGATGATGATGATCAAGGTATTTCAAATTAAATAGAATCTTTTAAATTTTTATGAAAGACTGGTATAGATGGAGATGATTTTTTAATGCAAATTGTACTGTTTTGTTTATAGTAGTAACAAGGGAAATGATCTCAATATTTGATAATAGCAAATTGATGAAGTTAGAGGGCATCCATGTATTGAACTGTTGTGCAACACATTAAAAAAATTATGCCAAAAAAACATTTATTAATGCTGTTAATAAGATGAATGAAAAGTATGTAGCAAAAATTGCGCACCAAGTCCCAATTTTATTTCTTTAAGTGTACAGAAAAAATCTGTATATTTACCACTAGTACCGTTACCACTTGTTTTCTCTTAGTAACTATATATGATTTTTCATTTTAAGTACTACTCGGATTTCCTACAAAGCATTTTTGTAAGGAGATAAATCAAGGTTTTAGAAAGAATTGAATCTGTAGACAGACATATTTAGAGTAGGTTAGTTTGAAAGAGTATTAGTTTGTTTATTCATAGTTATGTTCATGAAAAAATCTAAATATTGTTTGAGGCCCCATTTAACTTTCATTAATAGCTTAGGACATTTCTGAGGCTTCTAAGCCTGATGTCATCACACTATGATTTATGATATTCACTCTGGAAAGGAGTAGCAGCACTTCAAGGTCATATGGGTTGCTCATGTTCACTCATGTTCATTTGTTTCTGTTTATATTGGAAGAATCATAATAACAGATACTTAAGTTGGTAAATTACTAGGTAAACAGGTTGGTAGACTTTTGTTATTTTTGAGAATACTTTTTAGTTTGATTCTTTGAATGAATTCATGTAACAACTTTCCTATCAAGTCGGTAATTTCACCCATCTTTAAAAAACAACTACCAAAAGAGTTTCTTAACACCCTGTACTCCTCTAGCAGCTGCTGCCTAGTTTCTCTCTTCTATAACAGAACTCCTCAAAAGAATGCAATTCAGTTTCTTACTTTTCCTTCTCTCTTGAATCCACTCCTCCAGTGATGGACAAGATTGAAAATGTTTGAGTCTGCCTATCATATTGCTCAGTCTCAGCAACATTTCTTTTTTTTTTTTTCTTTTTTTTTTTTTAAGACAGAGTTTTGTTCTTGTTGCCCAGGCTGGAGTGCAGTGGTGCAATCTTGGCTTACCTCGACCTCTGCTTCCTGGGTTCAAGCGATTCTCCTGCCTCAGCTCCCGAGTAGGTGGGATTACCGGCACGTGCCACCGCACCCAGCTAATTTTGCATTTTTAGTAGAGACGGGGTTTTTCTATGTTGGTCAGTGTGGTCTCGAACTCCCAACCTCAGGTGAACTGCCCGCCTCAGCCTCCCAAAGTACTGAGCCACCACGCCCAGCAAGCAGCATTTCTTTTTTTTTTGAGACAGTCTCGCTCTGTTACCCAGGCTGGAGTGCAGTGGCATGATCTCCGAGCACTGCAACCCCTGCCTCCTGGGTTCGAGTGATTCTCCTGCCTCTGCCTCCTGAGCAGTTGGGACTATAGGCACATGTCACCACGCCCAGCTAATTTTTGTATTTTTAGTAGAGACAGGATTTTACCATATTGGCCAGGCTGGTCTTGAACTCCTGACCTTGTGAGCCACCCGCTTCGGCCTCCCAAAGTGCTGGGATTACACATGTGCCAGCAACATTTCTTTATTTAGCGTCCAGGATACCATTCAAGCCTGGGTGTTCTATCATTGTGATTACTTCAGTCTTCCATGCTTGGTTCTGCTTCATCCTGACCACTGTACTTACAATATCTTAAGGCTCAGTGCTTGAACTTAATCTGTTATACTCTTGATTTTTTGTTGATCTCATCTAGTCTCCTGGCTTTAATGTCAGTGTGCTGGCAACCCAGATCCTGTCTTTACTTCAGATTCCACTTGTGAATCCAGATTCATATTCAGCTCCTTAATTAACATTGCTGCTTGGATATCTAAAATATCTTTTCCCTACCCCTTCCCCATCTCCCACCTAATCTGTTCTTTAGCCTTTTCCATCTCAGAATGATACCTCCATTCTTCTTAGTTTATCAGGCCAAAAACCTTGCAGTCATACCTGATTTCTTTTTCACACATCCCTCATCTAGTCTCCCACCTCAGAACTATCTTTCATTTTACTGTTTTTACTTTATCACACTTAATAATTTTCTGACATACTGTAATTGATGGTCTCCTACCTATTAGAATGTAAGTTTCATGAAGGCTAGACATTTTAATCTCTTGATTGACTGCTTTATTCCAGTGTCTAGGACAGTGCTTGACACAAAGGCAATCAATAAATGGGTTATATTAATGATGGGAAACCTTAGCTTATATTTTACTATGAATATCTTCTAAAGAAAGCAGTAGCAATGTATATTCCAGGTTTTGAATGTTGGTGTTTTGTGTGGTTTGTGACAAACCAGGTACTTCACCTGCTTTATCAGTTAATATGACTCATATCTAATAAATGTCTTTCTACGATGATGTTTTTGTGATTTATAAAATCAACATAATTTTAGTGAATTAGGACATTTGTTAATTTTTTATAATCTTTTCAATAAAGCACATTTCTGGGATGCAATTACTGTGGTGTATTGACATGGAAAAAAATTTATGTGCTTTTAAATGGATAGTGTATTTTGGCACTGTCTTTTAACTTTAAATAGATAAACTGGTAAATAAGCAAATGCCTTGCGTTTAGCAGTATTTGGTTGTATTTTCCTATAATGTGCTAAGGTGAATTTAAAGCTTTGGAGACTGTAAAATTTTACTGTTTTATTATACATCATAGAATCTTCTAAGGCCTCGCTGGCTACATTTGACTGTTGCTGAGCTAATTGGAATAAAAGCCAGCAAAGAGTTATCACCCTGCTCAATTATTTCAAGGCTATATATAGTCTTATCTATGAATAACAAAATTATTGCTAGATAATTTTAGACTATCATGATAACTGCTTAATATTTCTGCCACCTTGCTGACTTCATATTACTCAACTAATTAAACCTGATGGTGTTAGAAAGAAATACTTTCTGGAGATTTCACACACATGTTATTTATCAAGTATAGATAAGTGAGATACAATTCTTAGTGCTACTGCTTTCAATGTTTAAGGTTTAGCATTAGGAGTTAGAGGAAAATGGTCCTCTGTTAAGTGTGCAGCATTTTCTTGTTATAATTAAGGAAAAATGGTTTGTTAAAGTACATTAAGACAAAATTGTGAAAGGTTTAGAATATGCATATGTTCTTCATAGCTTATCAACAAGTTGAGTGAAAAGCCTTGTAGTCACAAAGCTGATGTCAACCTTCTTTCTTTTCCCAGAAAATTAGTTCTACAGTATTTTGGAATTGGTAACCATTCTTTTTATCACCTAATCTGTTACCACAAATCCATTTCATAGCTTGTCGTATAAAGTCCCTGATTGTTTGCTTGATTTTTTCCTATGCTGTTAAGTAAATTCTTCGAATTTTGTTTGATCATAGTTTGTTGTATAAAGTCCCTGATTGTTTGCTTGATTTTTTTCCTATGCTGTTAAGTAAATTCTTCGAATTTTGTTTCAAAGGCTGGGAAATTTATGGCTTTATAAGTATTTATATTCTAAAGAAGTTGAATGTGTTAATTGATTATTTTAAAGAGTTATAAATAAGCAGCAGTTCATTACAAAATAAATGAGAAAATGTTTAATTAAAAATCTAATTATGATTGTTTTTTAAGGTTAATTTATGCACAGATGTATAGAAGTAACAAGCTCTTTGTTCAAGTTCCAGTTCTGTTGAAACCTACCGGTTGCTGTATATGTTACTGGAAAGTTAGATTAACCGACTTGGTTAAGAATATCAGTTCATTTTCTGTTTTAAGTAATATACTTCTCTTGTCATTAATAGCCTGTTTACATTAAAACTTACCCTTTAGGGAGTGATGATGAATACAGTGATGATGATGACATGAGTTGGAAAGTGAGACGTGCAGCTGCTAAGTGCTTGGATGCTGTAGTTAGCACAAGGCATGAAATGCTTCCAGAATTCTACAAGACCGTCTCTCCTGCACTAATATCCAGATTTAAAGAGCGTGAAGAGAATGTAAAGGCAGATGTTTTTCACGCATACCTTTCTCTTTTGAAGCAAACTCGTCCTGTACAAAGTTGGCTATGTGACCCTGATGCAATGGAACAGGGAGAAACACCTTTAACAATGCTTCAGAGTCAGGTACGTTTTAAAGTACAGTTTAGAAAGTCATGGTAGTAAAAGCAATGCTGTTAAAATTGTTTTTATGTGGAAATATGAGTTCTAGAATATCTATAGAGAAGCAGAAAGTTCTGGGATATGTTTATATGGCTAATGTATGTTCATATTATGTGACTTATAAACTTCATTCTAATCGAAGTATTCTTGATTTTACTTTCTAAACAGCATTTAAATAATTTTAAAATTCAGTAAAGTAATCTTTATCTTTGGTGTTCATAGAGAAGTCTTAGAGTCGTGGAGTCATACTACTTGTCTTCACATATCCGGCTTCACTTCTGATTTAGGTGTGTGACCTTGGACAAGTTATTTAGTCACTTTACTAAACTTCACTTTTCTCATTTGTAGTAAGGATACACTTAGAAATACCTACCTGTGGTAGTGAGAGCTGGATGTTCTGTGTAGAGCATTCAGTGTAGTGCCTACTACATATGTGCTTGATATATTCCAGGACTTATTAATAAAATACACATTTTTTCACTTGAGGGCATTTTTTCTAAAATCCTAAATATTAGAACTATTATATTGCATCCCTTTATTGAATATTCATTACATACCAGGCATTCTCCTATCTTATATGTAGTCTCTACAGCAGCCCTATGGGATGCATAAATAATAGGTCAATTTTTTATAGATTACAAAACAGATATTGAAAGGGATTAAACCAGGGGAGAGGATACATGTACTGTATCTATCTTGTTTTCAAGTAGTACAAATAAATACATTTTTGTGGTGAAATTACTCATAAAGGTGAATGTTGAAGATTATTTGTAGAAGGAAATGAGATAAAGTGTATGGAGGATATAACCAAGTGAGTAAACATATAGAAGTCAGGTATTGCTCAGTAGAGTTGCCAGGAATTCTGACAGTGCTTTGGGAAATTAGATATTTTGTTTTTCTCTAGTTCTTAGGTCATTGTGTAATTATGCTGTGTGTCCATGTAGTTTGGTCATTGGGATTTTTCTTGGCTTTGTTTTTGCTTTTAATTTCTACTTGCTTTGCTGTTGAGATACTCTAGAAGCTCCGTTTATAGCTTTGCATTTGTAAGATTTGTTAGTAGAGACCCTGTTTGTTTTACTGACTAGCAAAATGTTAGAAAATTTAGAGCAGGCTGGGCACAGTGGCTCATGCCTGTAATCTCACCACTTTGGGAGGCCGAGGCCAGCAGATCATAAGGTCAGGAGATGGACATGATCCTGACAATGATGAAACCCCGTCTCTACTAAAATACAAAAAATTAGCCGGACATGGTGGCGTGTGCCTGTAGTCCCAGCTACTCAGGAGGTTGAGGCAGGGGAATTGCTTGAATCCGGGAGACAAAGGTTGCAGTGAGCCGAGATCGTGCCACTGCTCCAGTCTGGTGAAAGAGCAAGACTCTGTATCAAAAAAAAGAAAGTTTAGATTAGATGTCTTTGAATCATACCCCTGCTGCTTGTAGCCACATTTGAAGTGAGGTTGATTCGTTGTAACAGCAAATGGAAAGTAAGAAAAGGACCTGTTCAATGGTTACTTTCCATAATTTGTCTTGTTTCCTTTGATTTTTATCTGTGCTGTTGTCATTCAAAATACCATTTATAAAACTCTCCTAAATTTTTGGTTGAAAATATGTTTGATTAATTTCTTTTTCATCGTGTATGTTTCACAATTAAAAATGAAGTAGGGAAGACCATTTTTTTGCTCTGTGGAAAGCTAAATGACAGCTTTTCTGTAGTTTTTTTTTTCAGACAGAGTCTCGCTCTGTCACCTAGGCTGGAGTGCAGTGTGCAATCTCTGCTCACTGCAACCTCCGCCTCTTGGGTTCAAGCAATTCTCTGCCTCAGCCTCCCGAGTAGATGGGATTATGGGCACCCGGCACCACACCCAGTTAATTTTTTGTATTTTAGTAGAGATGGGGTTTCACCGTTGCCAGGATGGTCTCGATATGACCTCATGATCTGCCCACCTCGGCCTTCCAAAGTGCTGGGATTACAGGAGGCCAGGCTGGTCTTGAACTCCTGACCTCGTGATCCACCCACCTCGGCCTCCCACAGTACTGAGATTACAGGCGTGAGCCACCGCGCCCAGCCGTAATTTTTAAATAAGTATCAAGCAAATATAATTACAAGAGAACATATATAATACATGCAACAGACTTTGTTCATATCTAACAGTCCTGTTAGTGTTAGCAATAGCAGTAGATAGCTGAATTAGGAATTTAACAAAAAAAGATAAACTCTTCCGTTTATCCTCATTCTCTATAATTCATGTTAAGTGTACTGACGAAATACCAACAACTGAACCAGCTAATGAGTATATAATAATTGCAGGTTCCCAACATTGTTAAAGCTCTGCACAAACAGATGAAAGAAAAAAGTGTGAAGACCAGACAGTGTTGTTTTAACATGTTAACTGAGCTGGTAAATGTCTTACCCGGGGCCCTAACGCAACACATTCCTGTGCTTGTACCAGGTATGAAAGAAACGTAAATCTCTTTTGGGACTTAGCCTCTTTTTGTTAGGACTTAGATAGGCTTAAATAATGTTCCCATTTAAAGGAATATTTGTGACAACTTAATATGCACATAGAGCTAACGTTTAAGTCTAACCATCTTGAATACTTGAAGCTAGAAATTTGTAAGTAACAAGTTAAAAGTCTTACCCTGAAATATTTGGCTTCAATATTTATTATAGGTGGTGAAAATTTCTACTTGTAGAAATAATATAATGAAATGGGAACATTAGCAGTACTATTGGGGTTGATATTTAATTTTTTCTTTCTTAGAAGTCTTCACAGCAATGATTGGATTTTTTTGTTGGCCTTTTAGGAATCATTTTCTCACTGAATGATAAATCAAGCTCATCGAATTTGAAGATTGATGCTTTGTCGTGTCTATACGTAATCCTCTGTAACCATTCTCCTCAAGTCTTCCATCCTCATGTTCAGGCTTTGGTTCCTCCAGTGGTGGCTTGTGTTGGAGATCCATTTTACAAAATTACATCTGAAGCACTTCTTGTTACTCAACAGCTTGTCAAAGTAATTCGTCCTTTAGATCAGCCTTCCTCGTTTGATGCAACTCCTTACATCAAAGATCTATTTACCTGTACCATTAAGAGATTAAAAGCAGCTGACATTGATCAGGAAGTCAAGGAAAGGGCTATTTCCTGTATGGGACAAATTATTTGCAACCTCGGAGACAATTTGGGTTCTGACTTGCCTAATACACTTCAGATTTTCTTGGAGAGACTAAAGAATGAAATTACCAGGTTAACTACAGTAAAGGCATTGACACTGATTGCTGGGTCACCTTTGAAGATAGATTTGAGGCCTGTTCTGGGAGAAGGGGTTCCTATCCTCGCTTCATTTCTTAGGAAAAACCAGAGAGCTTTGAAACTGGGTACTCTTTCTGCCCTAGATATTCTAATAAAAAACTACAGTGACAGCTTGACAGCTGCCATGATTGATGCAGTTCTAGATGAGCTCCCACCTCTTATCAGTGAAAGTGATATGCATGTTTCACAAATGGCTATCAGTTTTCTTACCACTCTGGCAAAAGTGTATCCTTCCTCCCTTTCAAAGATAAGTGGATCCATTCTCAATGAACTTATTGGACTTGTGAGATCACCCCTATTGCAGGGGGGAGCTCTTAGTGCCATGCTAGACTTTTTCCAAGCTCTCGTTGTCACTGGAACAAATAATTTAGGATACATGGATTTGTTGCGCATGTTGACTGGTCCAGTTTACTCTCAGAGTACAGCTCTTACTCATAAGCAGTCTTATTATTCCATTGCCAAATGTGTAGCTGCCCTTACTCGAGCATGCCCTAAAGAGGGACCTGCTGTAGTAGGTCAGTTTATTCAAGATGTCAAGAACTCACGGTCTACAGATTCCATTCGTCTCTTAGCTCTACTTTCTCTTGGAGAAGTTGGGCATCATATTGATTTAAGTGGACAGTTGGAACTAAAATCTGTAATACTAGAAGCTTTCTCATCTCCTAGTGAAGAAGTCAAATCAGCTGCATCCTATGCGTTAGGCAGCATTAGTGTGGGCAACCTTCCTGAATATCTGCCATTTGTCCTACAAGAAATAACCAGTCAGCCCAAAAGGCAGTATCTTTTACTTCATTCCTTGAAGGAAATTATTAGCTCTGCATCAGTGGTGGGCCTTAAACCATATGTTGAAAACATCTGGGCCTTATTGTTAAAGCACTGTGAGTGCGCAGAGGAAGGAACCAGAAATGTTGTTGCTGAATGTCTAGGAAAACTCACTCTAATTGATCCAGAAACACTCCTTCCACGGCTTAAAGGGTACTTGATATCAGGTGGGTTTCTAGATTTTCTTACTTAAAAAAAAAACTTTTTTGGTGGTTGCCTTAAAAGATGCCTAATGACGAAGTTAAGCCATACCTATATTTTCTTAAACCTAAAAGCTAAGTATGTGATGAAAAAGAACTGTCTTGTGTAGTATGGAGCGATAGTCAAATGACATTTTCTTGTTTTAAAGGATAGAGTGTAATTAGATAATGGTTAAATCTGTTCTAATTCCTCATGATGACTATATTTTAATGTTACTATATTGTCTTAAAATGTGGAAAAGACATATCTCATGAATTAATATAATCCGAAGAGCTTGCTAATACTAGTTAGAATAAATAAAATTGGTGAAAATACTTATTTCAAATGAAATATTCTGGAAGAGTTTTCAGATTTACCAATGTCTTCCCCATTAGAATAAGTAGAAGATAGTAATATTAATAGCAGTGATAGCCATTCATTCTTAGATACTGCTTTCGTTTTTAGTCAATTTGAAGATTTTTAAGCTTTTTTTTGGATTTAGCTAGTTCTCTTTTGTGAGGATGAATTCCGCCACTGCTGCTTCAGGTCCCCACTTCCCAGAAGAAATTCTTTTGAAATTTAGTGGGATTATATTTTATACTCATAAAGTGAGTAAACTTTGTTACTTTGGATTCATGCATGCAATAAGAAATACCATTCTTGGCCAAGGAGAATTCTAAGGAATTGAAGGCATTAGTGTTATTTGAAGTGGTTTTAAAATGATGTCCATGAGTTTTAGCGGACTATGTCATACCAATAGACCTGCAATTTATTTTTCATTAGGCTCATCATATGCCCGAAGCTCAGTGGTTACGGCTGTGAAATTTACAATATCTGACCATCCACAACCTATTGATCCGCTGTTAAAGAACTGCATAGGTAAGTGGAAACAAAGATAAACATACTGATTTTTGGAATTTAGAATTGTCAAGAAACTCTTGAATTTAGTAACTAGAAATATCGAGGAATTAAAATGCTCATGAAATAATTGCTTAAAAGATAATTGATATGAATTTATAACTTTAACAAATTGTTTGCTTATATTGTTTATAATTATTCCTAGATGATTTTGCATATAACTGAAGTTATATCAGCATCTTTAGAGTCAACTACATATTTGATAACCACATTTTTGGGTTGACCTAAGGTAGCTTTAGTGGAAAAAGCAAAAATGTACTATATTTATCTGACCAGTCTGAAGTTTCTCCCCAGATGTAAATGAGTCTCACTTGAGCTGTTGAGGCCTCAATTTTCAATTATTACTGCTAACCCCTCAATACCCAAGGAGATCTATGGAGGTTTCTGTAAGGTTGAAACAACCTAAGAATAAAAAATAAAGTTGGGTAGCGCTAATTCCCAGAAGAACTAAGAGGAGATAACCCCCCAAAAAACCAGGACTTTCTCTATTTCTGTGAAGACAAGAATTAGCTTTAGGGACTATTTCTGATTTTATAGCCTCTTTGCATTTTATTTTTATCATTGGTTTTCCTAGAGTTTGGTAGTAGCCAAAAAACCCTCGGAACTTAGTTTGTTGATTTCTTGAGGCCAGGATAATGGTGATAACCATCAGGGAGGATTGAGGGATTTGGCAAAGAAATTTCGTAGCTTTGCACCATTCTGCAGTGTGCCAGAAAGAAAAAACAAATACGATATAAAATTGAACTATATAGAAAGGGATTGCCAATTCAGAATAAGGAGGGACAGGCACAAATGGGTTCTATTGCTGGGGCCTAGAAATTATTTAAAGTCTATATGAGAAATTTCTTACTTAAATTTTCCCCACCCATTTTCTGCTTTGATAGATTTATTGAGCACTTTGGTATTATGCAAGATAGGGCAGAGAAAGAGGCCCATCCCATATCTCTAGAAATATCTTTCCATGTTGACAACAATCAACCAGTATGCATTGTTGATACAGTTACTTAACCAGGTAGTTACCATTCTAATTGACTTATGATCTAGTTCAGTATTTGTGACTATTTGAACATCAGAATCACCTAGGAAACTTGAAAAAAATTGAAATTGCTAGTTCATGACACCATTTTGTCCATAATAGCAATATTTTAGGTGCTTGAAAGCAGATATATACTCTATTGTAATTGCTCTTCTAATCTACCAGTTTCATATGTAAATAAAAGGGAGAGGAGATTAGTTTGGTACATTTATATTGTTTTTGAAACCCTGCTGTCTCTCAGACTTTTTTTTTAAGTCAGTGCTGGAACTTTTCTGGATATCAACATTGGGTTTGCCAGTCTACATAGTCTGAAGTCTCTCTTTCCTCTCATATTTTCGAATTGCTGGTTTTCTCAGTTGGCATTCAAGTATTTTGTTACCTCTCCTTCATTTCCCTGTGTATTCTAAAAGATTGCTGATGATAGAGTTGAGATCATTTAATGATGAATAATAGCTATATGTGAATACCTGTTGGGTACTAGACATTGTCTTCAACAATGTACACACAGTTTATTCTGCTCAGTTTAGCTCTAAAAGGTTTATAATCCTCATTTTATTGACTGAGAAACTTAGGTGAGAAACCGAGCTTCTAACTTGCACAAAATCATACATTTAACAAGTAAAATGGTTGGAACCATCATCTGTATGACTCCAAAGGTCTTTGCATTATACTTTCTTGCCCACATTTGCAAGAATATGCAGACTTTTAAAGTACCTAGATGCCTTCTCTGGCTTTTGTCCTGTGTTAGGTTACAATTTTCTCCTTTTATATTATTTTTTTATTAATTCATGTATTTCTTATTGAAGTCAGAAATAAAGTAGGGCTCTGGAGGCACATTTCTCTTTCATTTGATGAGTCGTATATATCTGCTAATAGTACTCCATCTTTATTAAGCAGTGGATCTGTCTTCACCTCATTTTTTTAATTCTTATTTTGAACTTTGTTTTAAAATATTCTTATTGCTGCTTTTAATGAACTACAAGGAGAATCATACATGTTATTAGTCTTTTTAGCTGTTGTCTCTATCGTATCTTGTATCTATAAAAGTGATACTGAGGAACTTTATGGACTCTTCTTCCATACCCTCTGTATTATAGGTGCTGAGAGTGGATTATCAATTAAAAATATGTTCACCTTCAGAAATGATAGTTGTCGTGCTGCTGAAAGAAACTTTATGGTTCACTTAGTATTTAATCAGGTTCTTCCATGACCTTTATTGAAGAAACAACAATGACACAGCAAAAATAAATTATATCAACTTAGAGAAAATAAAATGTGTATTATAAGTTTAGCATGTCTGTCTGTTGCTTTTCTTGTAATATTGTAGGTGATTTCCTGAAAACTTTGGAAGACCCAGATTTGAATGTGAGAAGAGTAGCCTTGGTCACATTTAATTCAGCAGCACATAATAAGCCATCATTAATAAGAGATCTGTTGGATACTGTTCTTCCACATCTTTACAATGAAACAAAAGTTAGGAAGGAGCTTATACGAGAGGTAAGTTAGATCACACTGTTTATCTAACCTTGTGTTTGACTTAAGTATTTTATATCGACATGTTCTTTTTTGCTTTAACAGGTAGAAATGGGTCCATTTAAACATACAGTTGATGATGGTCTGGATATTAGAAAGGCAGCTTTTGAGTGTATGTACACACTTCTAGATAGTTGTCTTGATAGACTTGATATCTTTGAATTTCTAAATCACGTTGAAGATGGTTTGAAGGACCATTATGATATTAAGGTAAGACGTTTGTGCATATTTATACAATGTTTTAGAAGACGACTTTGCTAGAGCAGTGTTCACCCTTGTAATTTACTCATGTGTCTGAGAAAAATTAGGTTGTCTGTCAAGATTTTGATAAGCATGTTGTAAACTATAATATGCAAAAGTAATAGGCAGTGTAACATCATTTGATATATAAGAAAGATCCAGAACTCTTTTTGTTGGAGGAGGAAGTGACAGTGGATGCAAAATGCTCTGCATCCACTTGCTTAGTGAATAGTACCTAGCTAGATCCTTTCCCTCAAAAGAATCCCTACAGATGTTGCTGTTTAAAGTATAAATCTGTAACTTTTGGGCCTGTCTTAATATTGGACTGCAGTTGCTACCCATGGAAGGTTTTCTTAGCTTCCCAGCATTCTTTATTAATTCTCCTGAGTTAACTTTGGAGCTAATCTGAATTATAACTGTATTATTTACCTGAAAGAGGAATTTTTGTTTTTCAATATAATATACTTTAATATCAAGAATTTTGTTAGAGGACAACATGGAACTTTTCAGATATACAAAGTAATCTCTAGAAGCAACTTGAGAGAAATCATACTGCGTCTTACAATGTTTGAAACATGAATTTTGCTTATCAGTGTTCTTTGTTTTCCTGTGTGTTCAACTTCATTTAAAATGTGAACAGTAAAAGGGTGATTTGAAAAAAAAAATACGTATATTGTGTCTTTTTCATCTACTCTTTCATTTAGGGCTTTTGGCCAAGCAGAGCAAAAGTGGTAACTCAGTAATTCAGCCATACTACCTGAACTCCTACTCTTAGGCTTCCATATATGGTAGTGACCTGAGCCTCTCAAAGTTCAGTGAAGAGATCCCCTGACCAAAAACTAAAAGGACATGCTTGTTTAATTCTATGAGTTTATAGTCTAAGAGAAACAGGCTTGTGGATTATCAGGTTTCACATGGATTAATCTGAATAACCAACTGGTCAAATCTGTTACGATAGTGGAAACTTATTACAAAACTTGTGTTCCAGTTCCATAATTTTCTAGTCCAGTGATTCTCAATTCTGGTGCATATGAGCTTTTTTCAAAAGAAAAAAAAATACTGAATCTGTGGCCATATTCTGACAGGTTCAGTAAAACTCTCTGGGGATGGGACTTGAAGAATTGCTATGTTTCTAAAACTCTCTGGATGACTTGCAACCAAGATTGAAAACCACTTTACTAGCTCTCACATCTGTTTGAGACAGATTTGTCTCAAGCCTTATCTGAGTGAAGTGCTAAAGAGACTTCAGCTATAATATGCTGCTCAAGAGACCTTACCTAAAATACGATCTGTTGAGGTCTCTTCAGCACTTAACTCAGATAAGGTTTGAGACAAATCTGTCTGATTCTGATAGGCAGATTATATTAAAAGGAAGCTTTTATACTTTGTATGCTAGTTATTTTGCTTTTAAAGGATTTGTCAGAATTTAGAATTTTGTTTTTAGAAAATAATGTCAAGTCTAAATTCTGTCTTTTTTATTCTTAATAGATGCTGACATTTTTAATGCTGGTGAGACTGTCTACCCTTTGTCCAAGTGCAGTACTGCAGAGGTTGGACCGACTTGTTGAGCCATTACGTGCAACATGTACAACTAAGGTAAGAAGTGATAAATACCAACCTAGGTCAGACTTGGGATAATGGGGATTCCTAGCCAATTCTTTTCTCTAGCTTTCCAAATATAATTATTCCAGTGCCCTAAGTAGCAGCTGGTTTAAAAAGTTAACCTAGTGAATACTGATGTTTTATAAAACTTAGCACTGTTAACGGCTATTCTTAAAAGTTTTTGTGTATGCTATATCAATAGGATACATATTTTGAAGTACTGATATATATTTGAAGTACTGATATGGGATGAAATATGATCAGGCCACAAAAGAGGACGTTTTTAATTCTGGTTGTGTCCTACACTCTTTGTTTCAACCATGTGGATCTTGATTTTCTCTTTTTATAATGGGGCTTTGTGTAAAATATTCCCTTAAAAGAAAAGGAGACAGCTGCTTTAAAAATAAGTTTAAAAACAATTGTGCTTAGAATATAATATGCCTTATGGACTTACAAGAGTAGCTTTTACCAGAAAGATCCTCTGTGCTTAAATTTTGTTATTGTAAGAGCTGTCTTTTATAGCATGTAATCTAAGTTTACTCCATGTTACAGGTGAAGGCAAACTCAGTAAAGCAGGAATTTGAAAAGCAAGATGAATTAAAGCGATCTGCCATGAGAGCAGTAGCAGCGCTGCTAACCATTCCAGAAGCAGAGAAGAGTCCACTGATGAGTGAATTCCAGTCACAGATCAGTTCTAACCCTGAGCTGGCGGCCATCTTTGAAAGTATCCAGAAAGATTCATCATCTACTAACTTGGAATCAATGGACACTAGTTAGATGTTTGTTCACCATGGGGACCATTACATATGACCATACAGTGCACTGAATTGACAGGTTAATCATAAGACATGGAAAGAGAAGTGTCTAAAAGCTTCAAAATGTTCCGCTTTTTTTTCTTCATGGAGACAGTTTGTTTGGCTTTCTTCCATTGTTGTTTTTGTAGCATTTATTTCAGAATGTGTATTTCCATAATCCAGAGGTTGTAAAACCACTATTGTTTTAGTGGTTGCGGCAACATTTAAAATGGAAATTAAAAGTTAGGATTTTATGGAGTATGGAGATAGGGTCCAGTATCTATTTACCCTGTAATGTTTAGGATTAAAATGTTAAAATTTTGTGACCATGAATTTCTTTCTTTTATAAATTTTCTCATTTAAAAATCAAAAATCTTGCAAAACAAAAACCATGTTTCTTTTTCTTGTATAACTTATAACTTTGTTTTCAGCGACATAAATTGATTTTTAGCTGGCAGACAAGAATATCCATATAAGATTTGTTATCATTTCAGAGGGTTTGGCAATTTTAAAAAGATAATAAGGTATCATTTTTCAGTATGAAAATTAATATCCCTGTTGCGCACACTAATTTTGCATGAGCAAGTTTACAAATATGTATTGTCTGTAAAGCAGCATGTGCAGATTATTCGTAATATAGAAGTTAAAATAAGTATTATTAGTGCAATTTTCAGATATTTATTTTTGCACAGAAAACACATTATCTGGAGAGAAAGAAAGGAGTAAATTTTTGAGACTTTGGTTTTCTTAATGCCAGTGTGAATTTGCAGATGTTTTCAGCAAATCAAGTCACAGTAACAGTTTGCCACTTTTTTCTATTACAAATCTTACACACTTAAAATTTGAATATTTAAGTGCTCAGTTTTTCTCAGTTACCCATTTGTGTGCGTGTGTTTCCACCTAAAAATTCTTGAAACCAGATTTTTCTTTCATTTCCTTTGGACGTCTACATACCTTATCAAAGGATATAAATACTGTGTATGCTTTTGAATTTTACTTTTAGGAAAATTCTGAAGCCAGCTATCACAGGTTTGTTAGCTAATGATAGTATTTTCTTTTAGTTGAGTTAGATTTTTCCCCATCTCCTATAGAGCTAATTTACATATTGTATTTGGTAAGTGTTAATTACTTTTCCTGATTAAGGGATCTGTGCTGGGGGAACAAAGCTTTTGCAGTACCTTATATTGTAGTTAAAATTTTATTTAACATATCCTTCAGTGAGCTCATTTCACACTGTAGCCTCTTTTTTCAAATTTGTGGTGCTCCTGTAACAGTAAGAACTAATTCTGAAATAAAAGACATCTCCTAATGCTGTGCAAACATAGTTTACATGTATTGAAGGAGGCAGTTGTTAAATTGAGTGACCAGTTTTAAGCAATCAGATATTTGAAAACTGCACCCTTTATTTTTGAAACTGTGAATTAGAAACACTTTTCCTGCTGTATTACTACCTGCTTTAACATCAAAATATACAGTGATTTTAATTGATAACATACTGTGGTTATTAGATTAACAGCTTGATTTCGAATGTTCAGATGATAATGCAGAAGACATCACTACTAGTAAGGATTTCGACTAGTGCATCGATGTTGAAGTTGGTGCCATTTCTAAATGTGGCAGGTGATAATCTTATACCATAATTTGCATAAAACTGTAATAGAAGTTTATTTTGAGATGTTAGTATATTATGTACTATGCATTTCTGTGGTATAGATGTTGTGGATATATTTAAATATTTGGTTACATGGTTTCACAATAAATTACAGTACTGCAGGCTCTAGGACTGAATAGGAGACTGACGTGCATATATTGTGTAAATGTCTTAGTTGGGTAAAGTTAGATCCAAATACTTCAACTGGCTTTTTCTTCAGTTTGTTTTTAACTTTCAAGATGCATCTTTGTTTTGTTTTTTGTTTTTGTCTTGCAAGCCAGCTCATTTTTCTAACAGTTGAAATTCTTTTAGTACTAAAGAAATAGATGCTGCTCTTTTATGGCTTTAGTGTTGAGATACCTGTTTATACACATACATTAACAGAATTGGTAACAGAGCAATGCTTAGGATTTAAATGCTTTGTCATACTGATGGTTAACTCCATACTCCTAGTGGTGATGTGGTCCAGATACTGGAATGGATGTGGCAGGGTGTGGAGTCCAGACATAGTCTACCACTCTTGCTGCTTGCTAGTAATATTAAGGTGTTCTACTTAGCAATTTTCCACATGTAGGTTCCTGAGGAGATCTAAAAGTTAATACAAAACCAAGCTGTTTATTGATTTTCATGAGAACATTTAAGTTAGTTTTGGTCTAACTGATACATTTTAAAAGAAGGCAGAAAGGGAAATTTGGTATGGCAGGGCCTAACCTAAAAGGTTATTTATAAAATCAGTAGTACTGAATGATAATTTTATAAATGACGGTCATGTATTTTATTAATGATTTCTGAAAGCTGTTTAACCATTAGGAATTAGAATTCTTAAAGGGTTGGAGTATGATGATTTCATAAAATGTCTGAATATTTACATAATTTTTATGTAACGATAATTAAACCAAATTAGTCTTTTTACTTCATACTTGGGTAAATAGTAAAGAAATAACATAGGGGCATATCTAATAAACCAGTTCTAGTGGGTGTTCTGATATCTTTAGTTCAGTCTCAGATGTATGAATATGATTATATAGTCATGATTGAAGTACAAAATGAGGAAGCATACACAGTCCTCAGCCACTGAAAAATTCAGTTGACTTGTTTATACTCCTGTAAGCTGTAATTAGTCACGAGACAAAGTATATAGTAATACTTTGTAATGAAGTAACATTTTCTGTCCACATTAATTTTACTAAAGATCTAAATTGTTAAAATAAATTGCCAATCTCTAGATATATTATGCTTAGTAAGTGTTTTGAAATTAAAGACCTTAAACATTTCAGCAAGTAAATTTTGGATTCTAGCTCTGTTTTAAATTCAATCCTAATTTTCAAACCACTGCTATCCCAGATTTATACCTGTTTTTGAAATCTTGTTTATGAAATGGAGAATTGACAGTATGGTAACAGTTCATTTACTGATTAGACAAAGGATATTCAGGTTTTAACTGACTTTTCCATTTCAATAAAATTCATTTGATACTTCTGGTTGCAAAAATGGAACACAGTGGAAGTATTTGGCTACAGGCTACCAAAATCTCATCAGATAAGATTGTTTTCTTAAAGGAATTACAAAATGAAATTATACATTTTCCTTTTCCAATACAGTAAGTTGCTTGTTTTCCTATTAATACTAGAAAAGATTTTGTAAACACCTTTGCTGTAGTTGCAGGCAAGATCTTTCAGCAACATGTTTTTGCGCCTCGTAACTTAGAAAGTTAGCTCTGAATCCAGAAACTACCGAAGGGAGTAATGCAGATAATTTTGCTTTGTTGGACCTTATAATGCCAGTGTGTCAGGTTTCAGAATGATTTTTAGTAGACAGAGATATTAATTTTGTTTTTTGGAGTCTTAATACCCTGTCCCCTTCATACCTTATTAGTGGTGATTTTAGCAAGTTTAATTATTTTGCTGAGATCTGAGAAGAGAGAAAGCCTATGCTATGTAAAATTACATTCTTTCCAGATTAGGAAGTATTAGAATTAATTTACTATTACCAGTAAGTAATGGTTGATGGATATTGAATGATTTTAGTCTAGAATGCTGTCACACAAATATAAAGAATTGTACTTCAGAGCCAGATGGAGGCTTAGGCCTGTAATCTTAGCAATTTGTGAGGCCAAGGTGGGGGATCACTTGAGGACAGGAGTTGAAGACCAGACCTAGGCAACATAGACCCTATTTCCACCAAAAAAAAAAAAAAAAAAAAAAAATGCAGCCATAAGAATAAATGAGGTGGCCCTAAAAGAATGAGAATTACATAGAATGATAAGACAGGTGGGCTGAAATACCTAGTGAACAATATTTAAGGGAAACTGAAGTACAAAGAGCCTCACAGGTTTTGTTTTTGAGACAAGGTATTACTCTGTTGCCTAGGCTGGAGTACATAGCTCGAACATGGTTCACTGCAGCCTCAGCTTCCTGGACTCAAGTGATTCTGCCACCTCAGCCTCCCGGTAGCTGGGAGTATAGGTATGTGCCACCACACCCAGCTAATTTTTTTATTTCTTTGTAGAGATAGGGTCTCATGACATTGTCAAGGGTGATCTCAAACTCGTGAGCTCAAGCAGTCCTCATGCCTTGGCCTCCTAAATTGCTGAGATTATTGCAAGTGCCACCTTGTCCAGCCCAATGTTGTTGATTTCTTTTTGTTTGTTTTGTTTTGAGATGGAGTCTAGCTTTTTCTCCCAGACTGGAGTGCAGTGGCTCGATCTCAGCCCACTACAACCTCCGCCTCCTGGGTTCCAGCAATTCTCCTGCCTCAGCCTCCTGAGTAGCTGGGATTATAGGCACGTGCCACCATGCCTGGCTAACGTTTGTAGTAGAGATGGGGGTTTCACCATGTTGGCCAGGCTGGTCTCAAACTCCTGACCTTAGGTGGTCCACCCACCTCGGCCTCCCAAAGTGCTGGGATTACAGGCGTGAGCCACCGCGCCGGATTGATTTCTTAATCTATACATCTAGCCCAGTCCATGCCCCTGTTTCAGACTATTATATCCAACCACCTGCTATACATCTCATAAAGGTAACTCAAACACTGCATATATAAAGCTGAACTCACTTTTCTCTGTTTTTTTCCTGTCTCTTTGCTGATGGCATCCCATTTCCCCAACCATTCAAACTGGAAATCTGAAAGCCTCACATAGCATGAGTTTGGAGGCAGGATATAATAACAAGAACTCTGGGAGGCCAAGGTGGGTGGATCACTTGAGGTCAGGAGTTCGAGACCAGCCTGGCCAACATGGCGAATCCCCATCTCTACTAAAAAAACACAAATTAACCAGATGTGGTGGCACATGCCTGTAGCCCCAACTATGTGGGAGGCTGAGGCAGGAGAAGTGCTTGAACCCTGGAGGTAAAGGTTGCAGTGACCGAAGATTGCACAACTGTACTCCAGCCTGGGTGACAGAGCAAGACCCTGTCTCAAGGGAAAAAAAAAAAAAGAACTCTACAGACAGGCATCATATATCATATTAGTTTGAATCCTGGCTAACTGTTAGCTGTTAGACTTGGGTAAATTATTTAACCTCAAGTTTACTTGTCTATAAACTGAGAATTAAAATAGCACCTTACAGGGTTATTGTGAGGACTAAATAGGAACATTTGTATAAAGTGCTTAAAACAGTACTGGTACATACTAAGTGTAATGTAATTGTTAACTCTTATTTAGCATTCTGTCCCTTTTATTTCCTAAATAACTCTCATGCCCATCTCCGTTACTCTTTTGGCTTAAGACCTCATTTCCTCCTTATCTATTGACTGGACTGCGGCAAATGTCTGCTAATCATTATTTTTGTGTTCATTCGTTTTGCAAGCCAATTTATTATGCGAATAGGGTGCTGCCAGGGCTACAAAAGCTGTTGAGACTGTACCTGATATAAAGAAGCCTGCTGATTATCATGGAAAGACTGACATAAGGAAGCACCATAAAATTCTACTGTATGAGAGGTATACACAGGGGATACTGGGGGTTAACAATAGAGGGTATGGTCCATTCAATATGAATGGGACAGCAGTCGTAAAGGAGATGAACTGTCTTGAGAAATGAACTCTCCCTTAGCAGAATGGTTTTCAAATGAGTGTGCATCGCAATCACCTGTAGGACTTGTTAAAACATCGCTGGGCCCTACACTCAGAGGCTGTGGTTTAGTAGGTTGTAGTAAACCAATAATTTGTATTTCTAGGAAGTTCCCAGGTCCTGATGCTGTTTCCCAAGGCCACACGTTGGGAAACACTGCATTAGAATACCCAGTCCTTCATCTACAGAGCTGTCAAAACAATGGTCCTGACCATTTCACATCTTTGCACTACATCCTTCACTGTCTCTTTTCCCCATAGGATAAGTACAAACTCTAGATCTGGTTACTGCCTGCCCCACCAGCCTCAGCATCTTGCAAACTTAAGACTAACCTTTCAACAACTAGAAAATATCTCCCTCAGCCACCATGCTATTCCTTGCCTTTATACCTTTGCTCAAGTTCAAGTTATGCCTTTTACCTAGAATGACTTGCCTTCTCTTTTGTTTTACTTAGCTGGCTGCTTTTCATCTTGTATGTTAGGTCAAGGACTCCAGGAAGTCTTCCCTGCCATCAAGTGATGAAGAGGGGATAATCTAAGGGCCAACTCCCATGTTTGGATCCTGACTCCATTTCCAGGCACGTAATATTGTCAAATTTCTTTTAAAAGCACCTCTCTGTTAACGTTGGTGCAGATAATGCTACTCCCCACTTCTCCATACCATTGCTAATGGTTAATGAGTGGACTAGGGTATGGGAAGGGCCAACTAGTCCAAATGCCCTTTATGTCACACTGAATACTGCCAACCTAGTTCCACTTTCTGTATCTATAGACTCAGCTTGGGACTTGGCTGGATTAAAAGTAACGCCACCTTGTCTGGTTTATGACTTTCTCTACTCTGATGCCCCCTGCTTTCTGTCTTCTAGAAATTTGTCAGAATTTCTGAAATTCTTGGGCCTTCCCTCTTGCTCTATATATGGTTTTGGATTTATTCCTTTTGAAAATATACTGTCATTTCAGTAGAATTTTGAGACAATAAATATAAGCACATGAGATTTTTCTGCCATCTTGAAGCTTCTGTTATTTCTTGCTCTTTGCTAATGCTTTACTGAGAAACATTATAATATGGTTGTAAAAGCTCAGGCTCTGAACCTGAGTTCAAATCTGGTTCTTGGGAGTGGGACTTTGGGCACATTATTAATGTATCTAGTGTTACCAGTGAAGGGCCTTGACCAGGAGTTGTCCAGGCCCTGGGTATTTGAACAAAGAACCAAACAAAACAAAGTAGCAGAGGAATGAAATGCAGGAATGAAGCAGCAAAAACAGGAATTTATGAGAGCTAGAAAGCAGTCTTCAGGGTGGGAGTGGGCTGGAGCAAGTGGCTCACGGGCCCAATTACAAAGTTTTCTGGGCTTTAAGTATTCCATTTGAGGTTCTTATCATCTACCCCTTATCTGGATGAAGGATTTAGTCTGTGGCTAGTTAAAAGCTGAGGTGAATTGGCACCCTCTGCAGATGGTGGAAGTGGTAGGGAGAGTAGCCTTTGATCCTTTGTTACTTGGCTTAGGGAGATGGGTTTTTTCCCTTTTGGTTTAGCTTTAGAAGTTTGTGTGAATTGGCCTTAGGTTTCCTGCCCCCAGACCCAGGTATTTTCCTTTAGGTCCAGCTTTGAGAAGTTAGCGTGATTTGGCCTTAGATTTCCTGCCCCTAGGCCTTGGTGTTTTCTCTTTTAAAAAGTTAGCACAAATTGGATTTAAGTTCCCTGTCTCCAGACCCTATTCTCCTGCCTCACTAGGTCTATTTCCTCATTCGTCAAATTGAGCTGTATGTAGTAGTCTGAAAGAAGAGTTTCCCCCCACATACGAAGAGGGTGACACACACACGCTACAACACACATGAGACATGGCAGGGACTCCTCTTAGTGGCCTGCCAGATCCCCTCAAGCATGGAAATGAAGGAAAATTCCAAGCACCTAGCTAGCCTTGAGAAGTAAATGAGCAATTTAATAAGCAAGAAGGTAATATAGCTTAAACAATAGTTACCCAAGTAAGTTCCAGTCGCAAGATGTTTGGTTCCCATAGTAACTAAAAATAACATCTTGACGCCTGTCCTTGAGTTGTTTTTCAGAAACTTGAACCTCCATGTGATAGAAAATGCTGACCTGTCCTGTAAACCTCAGATAAGGAGAAACTGAGGCCTGAACTTATTTGTTCTAAATTTCTACCTGAGGAGCCTGCAGAGTCACACCCTCAGGTGAACCCTTAACATTCCTTTCTGCTGACCCCAAGTTTTTAAACAAAGCCTTGCTTCCTTAACCAATGGTGAATTGAAGAATCTCTGAATCCACCTAATCAGCTGTAAACCTCTGCTTCAAGATAGCTCACCTTTTGGGGCCAAACCAGTGCCCCATACATGGAGGCCATAACCTCCATGTATGGATGGCCTCCGTGTATGGATTTATGACTTTGCCTGTAAACTCTGCCTCACCACCTTTAAAAACCTTTGCATTTAGGCCACTGGGGAGTTTGAGTCTTAAGCATTAGCTGTCCAATTCTCCTTGCTTGGTGCCCTGCAATGAATGCTTACTTTCTCTCACTGCAGATCTTGGTGTTGGTGTTTGGCTTTGCTGTGCCAGGTAGATGGACCGAAGTTTGGTTCAGTAACATATAGTAATTACTCAAAAATGTATTTAAAAAAATATATTTATTCATAAACGACTGACTATAGAGGCTTAATAGTCCACTCATAGATTCTTCATATGTTACTCCCATTTTCTAAGGGAGGGCAAGGGATGTTACAAAATGTATTTTGAGTGGAATGTTTTACTCTATCTTTTGAGATCCTGTGATAGCTCAACATTAGAAAACATCAATGTAAAACTATTAGTAAAGTAGTAAAACTGTAAAGACTAGTTATCAGAAACCAATAAGAAATAGTATCCTAAACAATGAAACATTAAAACAATTTTATTTAAAATCAGAAGCTAGAGTACTAGCATTATTATATAGCATTATTGTATAACATGGTTTTTAGGAAAGTTTTCAAAAAATGAAATAAAGCAAGAAAATACAATGAATGATGTGAGTTAGAAAATAAAGCTATCGTTTTTGTGTGTAACATAACTATACACCTAGGAAACTAAGATAATCTAGCAGGAAAAAAGCTTAAATTGATAAAATGCTGAAGTGGATTCTTTCAAATTGATAAAATGCTGAAGTGGATAAAATGCTGAAGTGGATAACTATACACCTAGGAAACTAAGATAATCTAGCAGGAAAAAAGCTTAAATTGATAAAATGCTGAAGTGAACCCTGTCATAAATTGAAGATGGCTGACAAGAAGCAGGTAGTGTGCATGGCTCTCACAGACAGGAATGAGAGGGGTGACTAAATATATATAGCACCTTCAACTGAAACATCCAGGTACTTGCATTGAGACTAATCAAGGAAACAAGTTGACCCACAGAGAACAAAGAAAATCCATATAGGATAACAGCCCACTTTGGAGTGACACGGAGCTAGGGGAACCTCCCCTGCCCAGGGAAATGGTGAGTGAATGTGCGACCCTGGGAACCCACATTTCTCCTGTGGATCTTTGCAACCCAGGAGTCAGGAGATCTCATGAACCCACTCCACCAGGGCCTTCAGTCTGACAGACAGCTACATAGAGTCTTAGCAGAGCAGCCGCTCAGGCATGGGTGGAGACCCAGGAGCCTTAGAAAATCAGGCTTTCCAGCAAAAGTAACTCCAACTCCTGCAAAGCGGGAGATTAGACCCCCGTATATACCTGTAAGAAAGAGGCTGAATCCAAAAGGCTGCGCAGTGACAATCTGCAGGCCCCACTTCCACAGCATTCATAGAAGACCCATGGGCTTGGAAATCCAACCAGCCCCTGGTAGTAGTCTTGTACCTTCCTGAGACGAAGCTCCCTGTAGGAGGGGTGCTGCCATCTCTGCTACTGTTTGGGCAATGTAGCCACTCCAGCATTCAGGCTTTGGAGAGTCCAAGCTGACTGGGAGTGGGAGCGATTTCCTAATATAGCACAGCTGCTCTACAGAAATGTCGCCAGACTGCTTCTTTAAGCAGGTACCTCAGTCCCATTCCTTCTCACTGATTGGGATCTCCCAACTGGGGCCTCCAGCCACCCCTGCCGGTGTTCTCCAGCTGACAGAGACTTGAATTCTCCCTGGGACAAAGCTCCCAGAGGGAGGGGCAGGCTGCCATCATTGCTATTTGGGTGACTTAGCTGTTCAAGCCTTTGGGCTTTGGAGAGTCTTAGCTAATCAGGGATGGAAACCAGCACAGCACAGCACAGCACAGCACAGCACAGCTGATCCACCAAAATGTGGCCAGACTGCTTCTTCAAGTAGGTCCCTGATCCCATTCCTCCTTTATGGCTGGGACCTCTCAACCAGGGTCTCCAGCCACCTCCTAAAGATGTGTTTGGGCTGCCAACAGGTCCATACCTCCCTGGGATAAAGCTCTCAGAGGGAAGGGCAGGCTACCATCTTTGATGTTTCATAGTCTTCGCTGGTGATACCTCCAGGTACTAGAAAATCTAGCAACTAAGGACTAGGATGGGCCCCAGCATACTGCAGCAGCCTGACAGAAAATGGCCAGATTGTTACGTGAGTGTCCATTTCCATCTGTCTGTGAGGCAGGTCCTCCAGGCCTGGGCCTCTAGCCAATCCCTGCCAGAGCTAGTGAGCCAGTTGCAACTCGGAAACTCCTTGAACAGAGCCTCCAGGGTCAACTGAAAGCCTCTCTGCCACTGCCTCCATGGTGGAACTGTCCTTGCTACCCTAAGACTAATGAAGGAACAAAGACCCTAAGTGCTTCATCCACCCCTCCAACAAGCTGCAGTCAACCCAAGGAGAGAAGGCCAGTCTGTCTTACATGGGTTCCCCTGACATCCCAACTTCTCATCACCAAACAGGGAATGCTTGGATTGGGCTTACAACACAGACCCTCTATCCTGGGTTGATTGCACTGAGAGACTGCTGACCTGCATCTTTCTGGGGTGAAGCCTCAAGGAAACAAGCAAAAGACCCATTGGCACAATCACTACTAAGGTCCCTTCTTCAGCTACCTCCAAGTCGAGGACGGAATATAAACACAGGGATTGCCCGAGAGCTGCAGTGGGCATCCCAGGAGTGCCAACCCACTATTACAACCAACACTCAGGGGGAGAGGAACCCACACTTTCAGAGCATTGAGAGGGAACATGACTGCAACTGTGAGGAAACAGGGGAGCCACGCAACTGACCAAGAGTCTACCAATTGATCAATAATCCTAAATATCACCTGCTGGATCACACCCCAGAGCTTCAACATCAAAAATACCTCACTAACCTACCCCCCTCTGAAACCAGAGTTGAGAAGTCATCTTCAAATGAAGACCCTGCACAAAGCCTCAGCCTGGTGAAAACATCCAGAAAAGAAGTCTATTGACTATACTCAAATCTATACCACAGTTAAAGGAACACCCACATGCAGAGATGAGAAAGAATGAACACAAGAAGTCTTGTAACTCAAATGGCCAGAGTGTTGTATATCCTCCAAATGACTGCACCAATTCTCCAACAAGAGTTCTTAACCAGGCTGAACTCTCCATGACAGAAATAGAATTCAGCATATGGATAGGAATGAATATCATTGAGATTCAGGAGGATGACAAAACCCAATCTAAGAAAAATAAAAATGACCATAAAGCAGTATGGGAGCTAAAAGATGAGATAGCCAGTATGAAAAAGGACCTGTGTGGGTTTGACAGACCTAAATAACACAATACAGGAATTTCACAGTGTGATCACAAGTATTAACAGCAGAGTAAACCAAGCTGAGGAAAGAATCTCAGAACTTGAAGACTGGTTCTCTGAAATAAGATAGACAAAAATAAAGATAAAAGAATAAAAAGGAATAAACAAAATCTCTGAGAAGTATGGGGTTATGTAAAGAGGCCAAATCTATAAGTCTTTGGCATCCCTGAAAGGAACTGGGAGAAAGCAAAGAACTTGGAAAACATCTCAGGATATTGTTTATGAAAACTTCCCCAACCTTGCTATGTAGCAGGAGCCGCCGCGAGAAACAGCTCCCGAACACCGAATGGAGAAGGAAGAGGTCTTTATTACAGCCGGGAGCTGAGGAATGATTTGTCCAAATTCAGCTAGTCTAACAAAGGAAGTTTCTGCCTTTATATAGGCTTATACTTTAGATATTACACGTGGAAGAATCTTAGGTTTACAACCTTAGAAATCATATGTGAAAAGGGTTTTGGTTTACAGCTTCAGGAATCACATATGAAAAGGGTTTCATTTCACAGTTTTAGGACTCACATATGAAAAGGTTTCGGGTTTGATCTTGTTTTACGTAAAAAGTGTCTTCCGGAGAGTTTCCCCAAGACCAAGCTTGCCACCTACAGGAAGGTGAAACAGGAGGCGCCAGTCGGTCAGCTGTTTCTTCTATTGAAATGCAGTGTAACAGTCAAAGGGGAAGTTGATCTCAGATGCCTGGGTCTCCTTCCTCACCTAGAGAGGCCAACAGAGAAATTCAGGAAATACAGAGAACTCCTGTAAGATTTTACACAAGAAGATCATCCCCAGGACACACAATTGTCAGACTTTCCAAGGTCTAAATGAAAGAATGTTAAAGGCAGCTAGAGAGAAAAGGCAGGTCACTTACAAAGGGAACCCCATCAGGGTAACAGTGGACCTCTCAGCTGAAACCCTGCAATCCAGAAAAGATTGGGTGCCTATATTCAACGTTCTTAAAGAAAAAAAGTCTGCAACCAAGAATTTCATATCGAGACAAACTAAGCTTCCTAAGTGAAGAAGAAATAAGATTCTTTTCAGATAAGTAAATGTTGAGGGAATTCATTACTACCAAACCTGCCTTACAAGAGATCTTGAAAGGAGCACTAAATATAGAAAGGAAAGACTGCTACCAGCTAATATAAACAGACAGACCAGTGTCACTATAAAGCAACCACATAAACCCCTGTGACACAAGTTTACCTATGTGCCCCTGAAGCTAAAATAAAAGTTAAAAAAAGAGGAAGAATCCCTTTTCAGAAGAATCTCTTTAAGGGATGGCAGCAAATGGAGGTAGTGCCTGGGGCTCTTCACTCTCAAACTCATACTTTCTGGTTTCTCTAAACTCACTAGATGGGATATAAACAAGGGTCTGACATTGATTTCTTACCCGACACCCATATCTGAAGAGAACAGCTTGTCTTTCCAGGGGAACACAGCCTACAGACCAAAATAAATTGAAAACTGAAAGTGATAAGAATTTTTACTTTCTTCATCTTCCAAAGTAAGCCAAATCTCTGTGCTCTGCATCTGAGTTTTTTTTTTACCTTAAGTATTAATAAGATTTGTGTTTCATGGCTGAAAACAGGCACTACAATGGGCCTTAAAGACAAACAAATGAAATCTAGTTTTTGGAGGGAGAATGGTTGGCAAATGAGAGGAAGAGAGGTGGGATATAGGAGTATGTCAAGGGAAACCCAAGGTAGTAGGGAGTCAAGGAAAAAAGGAGATTCTCTGTGACTGGGAAAAATGGACGTGGGGCAAATATATACAATTGTCAGGGAAAGATGTGTGTCCACACACAGTACTCAAGATTTTGAATGGGATCGCTGTCTGCTTTATGGATTACATAGCTTACAGGCTCTTGGAAAAAGATTACTTAGCTCTTCAGGAGAATGGGCCACATGGGCTTGAAAACTGAACATCTCAGTGGTGAAGAACAGAAGGCCCTCATCCCAATCCTTGGTCACTGTAGCTATTGCTTGTCCCACCCCTGTTAATGAGACACTTAAAATTGTATGCCACTTTGAATAGTGAGATTCTAAGATAGAGTTAATTTTATTTAAAACAAATTTCAAGGCCAGGCGTGGTGGCTCACATCTGTGATCCCAGCACTTTGGGAAGCTGAGGTGGGCAGATGACCTGAGGTCAGGAGTTCAAGACCAGCCTGGCCAACATGATGAAACCCCATCTCTACAAAAATTAGCCAGGCATGGTGATGCTTGCTTGTAATCCCAGCTACTTGGGAGGCTGAGGCAGGAGAATCGTTTGAACACAGGAGGCAGAGGTTGCAGTGAGCTGAGATCATGCCACTGCACTCCAGCCTGGGTGACAGAGTGAGACTTCATCTCAACAACAAACAAAACACATTTCAAAATAATTCAGTTCCCTGAGCAGATGCCATGTGTTTGGTAGAAGATTCAGCATTGAAGAGATGAAAACTGCAGCCTTGTGAAAACTTACTGAAGGGGTTAATTTCTTTATGAGTCCATAAAAAATAGCAAGAAAGTAAAGGACTAGGAAGGGAGGAGAGTAAAAAATTATTGAAGAGTAACATATACAGAGCAAAGAATACAATTCATAAATGTATAGCTCAATGAGTTATCAGAAAGTGAATACACCCATGTAACTATTACCCTGTTCAAGAAAAAGAACATCATCAGCATCCTGCTTGGTCATCTTTATTGTTGCTCCTCTTCTTGACTTGCTAACATTGGGGGTACCCCAAGACTAAGATCCTGGGTCACTTCTCTTTATCTACATTCACTCCCTAGGGGGCTCATCAACTCCTATGGAGTTAAATACCATCTATACTGACAAGTCTCAGATTAATATCTCCAATCAGAACTCCCCTAAACACAAGCCCTGTATATGCAACTATAGCTACTTGACATCTCTAGGATGTTTAAGTGGCTTCGAAAACTTGACAGATCCAGAGCTGAACTCCTGACTCTCCACCTCATAAATTCTCTGCCTGTAGTGCCCTGCCCTTCATTATAATAAGTAATAGCCTTGTCCTTCTGGTTACTCAAGCCAAAAGCCTGCAAGTTATTCTTGATTCCTCCTTTTCTTTCACACATCATATACAGTTTATTAGGAAATTTTGTTTATTCTGCTTTCACAATGTGTCTGTGGCTCTGATCACTTCTTAGCATTCTTCTACTACCAGTCTAGTGTAGTTTATCATGCGGGTTGTTGTAATAGCCTCCCAACTATCCTTGATGCTTCCTCACTTGCTCTCTTACAGTCTAGTCTCAAAAGAGCAATCATAGTGGTCCTATAAGAAAGTAAATCTCACTACACCATTCCATAGCTCAGAAGCCCCCACTGGTCTTCCATTTAACTCAAAAAATGCCAAATAATTTATTACATACAGTCTACAAGGCCCTCCATGATCTAATAACTCTCATTGCTTCTCTCACTGCATCTCCAACTACTTTATCCCTTGTTCACCTTCCTAAAGCTACCCTAGCCTCCTTGCTGTTGATTGATCATGCCAGGTGCATGACATTTACAATGGCTCTTCCTTCTGCCTGGAACACTGTCCCCACTGTGCTCTGTCTCTGCCAGATACCCACATGGCTCACTCCTTCTGCTTTTTCAAGTGTTTGCCTAAATGTCACCATTCCTGCCCTTCTCAATCTCTATTATCCTTTTTTTTCCATACAATAGCATTTATCACCTTTAAATGTACAATATAACCTATGGATCGTATGTTCCTTAACTGTCTCCCTGCATAGAACACAAGCTCAATGTGAGCAGAAATTTTATCTATTGATTTATTATCTCACTAATGTATAATAAGCACATGGTGTATACATAAATGACTGAATAAATAACTTCCATATTTCAAGATATTCCCTGTGGTGGTGCCAAGCATGTAATGTTTGGACAAAGTGATTTTAGTGTCATGAACATTGTAATAGCTCCACTTGAGGCTGCTGTTTTTACATGGAGAAATTTTTAAGTATTAATTACTCTTTTGAATCAGTATTATAATCATGGTAGAAAATTTAATATATATTTAAAGATATATATTAAAAGCAAATATCAGCCAGGCACAGTCACTCACACCTGTAATCCCAGCACTTTGGGAGGCTGAGGCAGGTGGATCACTTGAGGTCAGGAATTCGAGACCAGCCTAGCCAACATGGTGAAACCCATCTCTACTAAAAATACAAAAATCAGCCAGGTGTGGTGGCACATGCCTGTAGTCACAGCTGCTTGGGAGGCTGAGGCAGTAGAATCGCTTGAGTCCAGGGAGGCTGAGGCAGTAGAATCGCTTGAGTCCAGATGGCGGAGGTTACAGTGAACTGAGATCACACCACTGTACTCCAGCCTGGGTGACAGAGCGAGACTCTGTCTCCAAAAAAAAAAAAAAAAGCTTCTAGATTCTCTTATGTGAGGCATTGCTCTTAATTTTCTTGTGTAGCATTCCAGAAACTGTTGAAACACATATGAACATATTTGTAGACATTCTTTTTTTTTACCCAAGTGGTAGCATACTGCCCCTGACCTTTTTCTCATTTAACAATATAGCTTCTATGTTAGTAGAACATAGAAGCTTCTGTGTTAGTAGAAATAAAAATGTTTTATTCTTTTAAAGTGCTCCATAATATTGTGTCTTTCAGCTTCCTCTTAATTTATGTAGCAAGTCCTATATTGAAGTTGTTTCCAACATATTGCTATTTCAAACAATGCTACAATGAAGACTCTTGTGTTACTGACATGAAGACATTTTGATGTGATCAAAACAAACCAAAAAGAATGAAAGGAAAACATTTTTATTTACTTATTTTTATTTTAGATTCGGGGGTACATGTGCAGGTGTGTTACATGGATATATTGCATGATCCTGTGAGCTTCAATTGAACCTGCCACCTGGGTAGTGAACATAGTATCCAATAGGTAATTTTTTACACTTTGTCCCCCTCCCTCCTCCCTCCTTTTGGACTCACTGGTGTTAATTGTTCCCATCTTTATGTCCATGTGTAGCCAATGTTTGGCCCCCACTTATAAGTGAGAATATTTGGTTTGCTCAATTTGTTAATTTCTTAGGATAATGGCCTCCAGCTGCATCCACATTGCTGCAAAGGACATTATATTGCTCTTTTTATGGCTGTGTAGTATTCTTGGGTGTGTATATACCACAGTTTCTTAATCCAACTCACAATTAATGGGCACCTGAGTTTATCCCATGTCTTTGCTATCGTGAATAGTACTGTCATAAACATGAGAGTGTAGGTGTCTTTTTGGTAAAATGATTTATTCTCCTTTAGGAATATACCTACTAGTGTGATTGCTGGGTCACATGGTAATTCATGGTAATTCTTTTTGGTTCTTTGAAAAATATCCAAACTGCTAAGAAAACATATTTTAACCTCTAGGTTAATTTTTTTTTAATTATAAATAATTGGTATATGAGATGTTCTTTTCTTTCCTTTTTGGTTTTGGCCCTATTAAAAATGTTCTTATTATAAGTACAAAATATTGAACCTTACTGCATCATAAACTACCATCCCTGGAGTGTGAAACAGGATCAATCTGAGTTAAATGGTCTCTAAACACAGTTTCTGTCAATAAACACATTTTTTTACTGTGCTCCACTCTGCTTCCCAGTGCTCAAACTCTGTCCTGCCCCATCAAGGATGGGAGAGAGTTAAGAATCATCTTGCAGACAAGCCACATAACCAGGAGTTTGCTGCATTGTCATCCATTGTTCTAGGCAAAGTGTCTGTGCATTTTCTTTCATTTTTCTTTTTCTTTTTGGAGATGGAGTCTCACTCTGTCACCCAGGCTGGAATGAAAGTGGCACAATCTCGGCTCATTGCAACCTCCACCTCCCAAGTTCAAGAGATTCTCGTGCCTCAGCCTCCCAAGTAACTGTTTACAAGCATGTACGACACACCCAGCTAATTTTTTGTATTTTTAGTAGAGATGGGGTTTCACTGTGTTGGCCAGGCTGGTCTCGAACTCCTGTCCTCAAGTGGTCTGCCCAGCTTGGCCTCCCAAAGTGCTGGGATTACAAGTGTGAGCCACTGCGCTTGGCCATCTATGCATTTTCTGATAATCTTTTGTATCTTGAATAGTTTGGGTTTTTGGTTTTTAAAATGTATTACTTTATTTCTCTTTTAAAGTTATTAGTAATGTACTTTTTACTAATAAGTCCCTGCTTAATTATGAAACTTTTTTTTTGACACAGGATCTCGCTCTGTTGCCCAGGCTGGTCTCGACCCTGCCTCAGTCTCCCAAAGTGCTGGGATTACATGCATGAGCCACCACCATGCCCAGCCGAATGAAACATTCTATTTTCAATCTGAAGATCATGAAGAGGGACTATAGCTCTTAGGAATTATGATTTTGGTATTGTTAACCTTCCTATATCCTGAGGATGAGAAGATGGAGCTGGTTTTGGTAGTAGATATCTGGACCACAATATGATCCCTTAATCTTAAATCTGGATGGCATATGTAATCTTCAATTAAATTTCTAACAAATACTTTTATTCTTTAAGCTATGAATATATTTTACATTTAAGATTCAAAAACTCTTAAGATGTTTTGGGAGATAAGATTAGGACCTCATTAGAGGCTTATACAGATTTATATATATAATGGTAATATATACTGTGAAAAAATCCAAATAACATAGAACTTAAAGAAAATGTAAGTCTCATATAGTCTGGGTTGCATTTACGGATGCATAAAGATCAGTAAGTTGTGTGCATAATTATTTGGTAATAAATAACCTAGAGACTTATACATTTTTTATAGGGTTACTTTGATTCAGGAATGTTAAAATGTCTGTGTCAAGCTGACCTAATACATGATGTCATTTTGACACTTTTGCCGTGAGACTATCTCTATCTTTGTCTTCCTTTCTCTTTCACTTGTCTTTCCTTCCTGGCCAAACCATAATCCTACCCACCCCACTTCACCCTTGCCCTCTACCACAACCCTTCAGTGTCTTCTTTCTCCGGCTCTTTACCTAATTCTTCTATCCCTAACATCAAAACATGATAAAAGTATAGTAAGCTATATTTTTTTAGATTAAATTTCTTCATTTTTCTACTTCCTTCAGTGTTATTACATTTTTTTGATGGTGGAGAGTTGTGAAAATAATTTTTTTACTCTTTTTTTTTTAGAAGGGTCTTGTCGTATTGCCCAGGCTGGAGTGCAGTGGCATGATCTCGGCTCACTGCAACTTCTGCCGCCCCAGGTTCAAGTGATTCTCCCATCTCACCTCCCTACTAGCTGGGACTACAGGTGCGCACTGCCACACCCAACTACCTTATTTTTCATTTTTTGTATTTTTAGTTGAGAGAGGATTTCACCATGTTGCCCAGGCTGGTCTTGGACTCCTAGACTCAAGTGATCGGCCTGCCTCAGCCTCCCAAAGTGCTGGGATTACAGGTGTGAACTACTGAAACCTGGCCATTTTTTCTACTCTGGTTTCTCTCTTGATACCTTTGCCCTGGTGGTTTGATGCCCACAAGAGAAAATAATTATGACTATTTGATTTTCACTGAGCTATATTAGCTATAAAATTTCTGAACCTCTTGGTAGACATAAATAAATTACAAAAATGAACTTGTCAGCATTTTATTTTGATGACTATAATAATAGCCTTAGGTGTGGGACTATAAAAACAAATAACTAAACAATTCTAATTAATTATGGAAGAACTGAAGCGATTAATGGGGATAGAAAGGAATGTTCTCCAGAAATAAACATCTGAGATAAGTTTCTGCCACCCAGTGTGATACTCAATTTTTGGAATTTGCTTTTCCTAGTTATAACAATGGAAAAAATGTTCTTTAATTTCATATAGCTGATATTTAAAAATCACTAAAGGAGAGTACTTTTTAGATGTAGAAATTCTGTAATATGATAATTATATAATATTGGTATAATTTGTTTTCTTTTTTTTTTGAGATAGAGTCTTGCTCTGTTGCCCAGGTTGGAGTGCAGTGAAATGATCTCCACTCACTGAAACCTCTGCCTCCCAGGTTAAAGTGATTCTCATACCTCAGCTTCTCAAGTAGCTGGGATTACTGGTGTATGCTACTGTGCCCAGATTTTTTTTCTATTTTTCGTAGAGATGGGGGTTTCACTGTTTTGGCCAGGGTGGTCTTGAACTCCTGGCCCTCAAGTGATCTGCCTGCCTCAGCCTCCCAAAGTGCTGGGATTATAGGCATGAATTACCGTGCCCAGCCTAATATTGGTCTAATGTTTTCAAAGCTAGAAAACTAGGGATATTTCTGAATGTTTATACTCTTCTCCTGCCCTGCCCCTTTGCCCCTGATATTAATCTTTTATTGATACATAATTGTGCAAATTTATGGGGTACATGTGATTTTTGATACATAGAATGTAATGATCAAATTAGGGCATTTCAGATATTCATCATGAACATGAACATTTATTATTTGTGTTGGGAATATTTCAGATATTCTATTCTGAAATATTCAATACATTGATAGCACACAAACACTAGAACTTATTCCTTTTATCTAACTATATGTTTGTACTCATTAACCAATTTCTCTTCATCTTCTTCACCTCCAGACACCCACCCTTTCCAGCCTCTGGTAACTATCAGTCTGCTGTCTACCTCCATGACATCACCTTTCTAAGCTCCCATATATGAGTAAGAACATCTGATATTTGTTTTTCTGTGCCTGGCTTAATATATTTCACTTAACATAAAAACCTTCAGTTCCATCCATGTTGCTGTAAATGATAGCATTTTATTCCTTTTTATGGGTTATTATTATTCTATTGTGTGTGTGTGTGTGTGTGTGTGTGTGTGTATATATATGTATGTGTGTGTGTGTGTATATATATATATATATATATATATATATCACATTTTCTTTACCACTCATCCATTAATACATGCTTAGGTGGATTCTGTATCTTAACTATCATGAATAGTGCTGCAATAAACATAGGGGTACAGGTATCCCTTTGATATACTGATGTCCTTTCTTTTGGATAAATACCCAGTAATGGGATTACTGGATAATATGGTAGTTCTGTTTCTAGTTTTTTGGATAAATGTCTATACTATTTTCCATAGTGGCTGTACCCACTGGCAGTGTGTAAGAGTTCTCTTTTCTCTACATCCTCACTAGCATTTGTTAATTTTTATTTTTTTGATAATAGACATTATAACTGGGGTGAGATGATATCTCATTGTGGTTTTGATTTGCATTTCCCTAATGATTAATGATGCTGAGACCTTTGTTTTCCTGTTGGCCATTTGTATCTCTTGAGAAATGTCTATTTAGATCCTTTGCCCACTTTTTAATGGGATTATTTGTGTGTGTCTGTGTTTTTCTGTTGAGTTCTTTGAGTTTCTTGCATATTTTGGATATTAGTCCCTTGCTAGATGAATAGTTTGCAAATATTTTCTCTGACTCAACAGGTTGTTTCTTCACTCTGTTGATTGTTTCCATTGCTATGTGAAACTTTTCAGTTTATAGTCCCATTTATCTATGTTATTTTTGTTAGCTGTGCTTTTGAAGTCTTATCCATAAAATTTGCCTAGACCAATGTCCTGAAGCATTTCCCCTGTGTTTTATTCTCGTAGTTTTATAGTTTCAGGTATATGTTTAAGGCTTTAATCCATTTGGAGTTGTTTTTCTATATAGTGAGAGATTAGGGTCAAGTTTCATTCTTCTGCATATGGGTATCCAGCTTTCCCAGCACCAGTTATTGAAGAAGGTTCCCTTTCTCAGTGTTTTTTTTTTTTTTTTTTTTTTTTTTTTTAAACCATTAAAAAAAAATAAGATTTGTAAATTAAA